>VZRJ01012906.1:225994-253982 GCA_013397565.1 Ptilonorhynchus violaceus
GTGACCCATGCTGGAGCAGTTCCTGAAGGACTGGACTGACCCCAGGAAGGAGGACCCACATGGCAGCAGCTCAGGGAGAGCTGTTTCCCATGGGAAGGACCTCACCCTGGGGCAGGGGAAGGATTCCTCTCCTTGAGCAGCAGCAGAAACCACGTGTGATGGACTGACCACGACCCCCATTCCCATCTCCCTGCACCGCTATGGGGAAGGAGGTAGATCTGGGAAGGATGGAGGGTTGTGGGGGGGAGGGGTTTTTAAGATCTTATTTTACTCTTCATTATCCTGCTCCGATTTTGATTGATAAAAAATTCATTTAATACCCCTGAGCTGAGCCTGTTTTGCCCCTGCTGGCATTTGGTGAGCTGCCTCTCCCTGTCCTTATCTCAACTCACGAGCCTTTCTGATATTTTCCCTCCCTTATCCAGTGGAGGGAGGGCAGGGATAAAGTGGCTTTGGTGGATTTCTGGAGTCCAGCTGGGGTCACACCGCCACAACAACGGGTCAGAAATTGTGACTGGTTGATCAGAATAATTTAGCAGTGCCATGTGCATGATGTATTCACAAAGCATGTGCATCTTCACTTGACAGAGAAGCAGAGACAGGCAGTACAGTTCCCTTGTATGTGAACTCTCCAGGGGCCTTATGCACCATAATTAATCACTAGAGTGATCCAGTTTATGTTTATGTTATCCCATTGATTGAGCAGACAAGGATAAATTGGATATCAAGAAAGTGGAGGATCACTGTAGGTATCAGAGCCACAGTGTCCATTATGTGTTTATTAGCACAGCGAAAAAACTTGAAAAAACTTGTCTGATAAGGTGTGCAGGATCTGAAACTCTGCTCAGCACTGAATGAAGTGCCTTGCCTGAACTACATTTTCCATATTTCGAGGCTCCACTTGGCATTCCACCAGGGTTTTTTTTTAGTTTTTCTCACGTGAAGACAAAATTTTCCAAATCGCGCATTGCACTCCACAATCAGCCCACAGAAAATAATTCAGATTTCTTTGGGTTTTTTTTTCCCCCAGAAAGGTGCAATACATAAAAAGCAAGCACATACATAGAAACAATAAGCTATACTGTTCTGCAGTGGCTGTGAGCTCAGATCTGTGGGCATTTTGCTACTTATACACAACTAATGAAAAAGTGAGTACTGGCTCTCAGTACATTAATTTTCTAATTAAATCAGGGTTACTAACAACCTTGTCATACTTATTTTAGACAGGTTTTTACCCACATATTTTGCTAATCATTTTTTTAGTCTTTAAAAAGTGCTGTAAGAAGGTTTTAAGTGAAGAAAATTGGACCCTGGATAGAGTAATCTTAGAATAATTGAAATGGTGAGCTCATTTAGAAGAAGCTTAATATTTTTTCCTCCTTTCCCTCTACAGTCATAGCTATTTTACTAATTAGGTATGCATTCTATAATTAGTACAGCATTCAGTATTCATTATTGTTACATTTGTTATTTCCCAATGCCAGTTTTAAATATTCTTTACAGTTTTTTAAAGCAGTATTTGATGAACACTTGATGCTTATCATGACACTGGCATTGCAGTAGCTGAACCAAACCAATATGCTGACTTTCAACTGCTTAATAAAACTGATTTACAACCATTGTTTTCATCCATTCATTCACGGGGCACATTACAATACAAAGTAACATCGAAAAATGAAATGGGTTTGGGTTTCTTTCTAAATATTGTGGATGTCACTTTATCAAGCATAAGCTGCATATTTTGCACAAGGTTACCAAAAGAAGGGATGAGTTTTCTGACGAGGTAAATTGTCACAGCAACAATGAAGTCATGGTCTGTGACCAGTTAGACATCTGACCCCAGCTGTCAAAGATGAGGTATTTAAATCCGGTTTTATGTCACAGGAATCAAAGGATTTGCTCTATAACCTTGTAAAATAAATCATTAGAAGATTTGGGACCATAAAGAACTCTAGGAAGATAATCTGTTAGTGTAATCATAGGTACAGCTGGTTGCTAAATATTTTCACATTCATAGAAAATCCCCATAATTGAAACAAAATTTGTAAAGTCTGATTTGCACACAATTTTCTCTGTCCTGCGGGTAAAAAAAAAAAAGCTGTCTTAATGAATATATCTGTTGTTAAAGTCAACAATCATCCAAAAATAGCAATAACATATTTCACAAATGGAGACAGAAAGTAAACATTTGACAGAGAGTTACAGCAGAAAAGAAGAAAAACATTTAGCATTTTCTGACCTCTCCTGTTGGAAGCATTTTGTTTCAGAGCACGCTGCAAGGTAAGATTACATTTTTACTTTTTTTTCCTTCTGGAATGCCAGAGGTAAGCAGCCAGGCTCCCTGCAGTAGAGTCAATACAAATGTTTTGGTGGAAATGATGAATAATGCTGTTCTGCAATCAGAAGGTATTGTTCCATAAATAATGAATGACATGCTTTCCAGAAGAAAATCCGTGCTGCTGCTGCTTCTTCCTTATCCCATCAGGGCAGTGAGAGGCCCTTGGACAGGAACTGCTCCTGCTCAGCTGCATGCCCAAAGTGGATGTCTTGGGGATGCCTTTTTTTTGGGTCACATTTTTGCAGGCCTGCTTCTGGAAAGAAGGAAGTTAGAGGTTTCTCTTCAAAGCATAGTTCTATTGAATCACAAGTATTTTGCTCGAGATAGATTAAGTTTAACAGACATTGAGTAGATTAAATACCGGAATCCCATGGTTTTATGTGTGAGTTCATAATTAGCTGCTCTCTCTGGTCCAGAGCACAGGCCAATCCTCACTTTTGGATCGTTTCAATGTTGAGAAACTAAGTTTTCTTAGTCCTGGGATAGCATGTGTTGAGCTGGAAAATAAAAGGCACAGCAACTTCTAATTCCAGTCCTAATATGCTTATAATAAAGGTTCCTACTACAAACAACAAAAATAGCACACCCCAAAAACCCTAAAATCTGTTAGATACTTAAGCAGGAAAAGGTAATTAGGCTATTAAGGAATCATAAATCTTGACTGCTTATGCATCAGCCACAGTGTGCCTGTTAATTATCAAATGCTTTGCAGGCACACTGTAAATGGAAAATTAAAAATATCTGGGTAACTGGAGAAGTGTGAAACTCCAGAGAGAGGTGGGAGAAAATGTAAAGGTGTTTCCTGAGAGTTTGATAAATGGATTATCAATATTTGGATACTTTAAGGAAAGAAGTGGAATCTCTGCAGTGTGGAGTGGTACAGGTTGGTCCCACTTGTGCTTAGCAAAATTCTTTATGATAATTTTAATAAATGAGGCTCAGTGTTCATCTATTATACAGTGTGACTGTTCTGATCAGTTGATTTTGCAAAGGATTATAGAACAAACCCGAAATGCCATTTAACTTAACACAAGACGAGCACAACATGTTCGAATATTAAATTAGGGGGCAAAAAAGCCATTCCAAAGGGAGCAATTCCACTCTGGAAGCACTTGTGGTGTATAAATTGCCAGTGGCTCTTTGATTTTGGCCTTCACTGAACCTCTTTCTGTTTGTTTGCCTATTTAAGCCTTTGTAACAAGTTTCTGTCTGCATTAATATAGAGAGAACCAAGCTTTTCATGTGGTCAGCCATAGCCACTCATTTTTATGACATGATGGATGTTCACATTTGTGGGTATAAATGCACATTCTGCCTTGTATAAAGTTTCAGTTATCCAGATGGTTTATGGAAATAACTCTGTGATTACACAAACAGTAGACTTCTAGAATTAATGATAGAGCAGCAACAACATCAACAAAGATATAACGGGGAGAATGAGACCAGAGCAGTGACACCTGAGGCAGGACAAAGGTCTGCCTAACCCACTACCCTAGCTCCAAGTGACCACGAGCAAATGACTGGAATAATAAAAATAAATAATAAAATAGATCTAACACACCACAGCATTTTCTTGCCCAAAACCTCCTGTCCCTCAGAATTTGTGTTCCTGAGACCAAGAAACTTTTCATGGGCTTAATAATCTTTCAGAGAATTTCTGTCTATCCATTTTTCTGTTCTAACCTTGAACACAACTGCTGTTTGTAAGACTCTGCAACAAGTGTTGCTGATTAAACTACATAAAAATTATGTGTTTGCCTGCTGATAGCTCTGATGCCTTTTAGTTCTCCTTTCAGAAGAAAGAGTGAATAAGTGATGCCTCCTCTGTGCTGCTCATGCTTTCATACATGACTACCAGATCTCTTAGCCATTTATTTTTCAAACTGCAGTCCTAGTCTGCTTAATCTTTCCAAGTGCAGAGGCCCCCTTATAATTTTTATCATGCTGCTGTTGACAAATCAGTGAATTCAGGGTCCATGCTCCTCCAAAGACTTGAGAATATATTTTGCTTTATGCACTGTGAGTAATCACACAGCTTCAATAAGCCTGCTCACTAGGGCTCTGAAGATAAAGAGAAAATGATGATGGTGATGATGATGATGATGATGATGATGATGATGAGTAGTTTCAGAACTAAAGCCAATCAATTGTTTTTCTGCAGGGTGAATACAAAGGCATGAAAGGCATGGATAGAAAGGCCACATTCATTATGAAGAAATTAACTCTCTTACCCTTAACTCAAGCAGTTATCATATAAAAAGCACTCTAACCCTTCTGGTGGCTGCTGGCTTGAGGAGTTCATTGTTGTGCAGATAAACAGCTCTGTGAGAGGTGCGTTTTTTTCGCCCGAACTTCTCCTGAGTATTTGGCCTTGGGGTTTTCTGCAGCAAAAGATGTTTCTGTTTCAGCAACTTTGGTTCATATTCTGCCTTCATTTGCTGCCATGCACACACCTCCTGGGGACAACCTGATCCCCTGAATCCAAGAAATGGAGACTTGTGGACCAAATTGCTGACCAATAAACCTGATTTGATCTCGCCTGACTTGCTCTGGCACCTGACTCATCTCAGTTCACTGTTTTCTGTGAAAGTTCATTTGCTGCTTCTCCATGGGCATGTCAGACTTCTTATTTCTCTGCATTTGTCCTTGGCCATTCATGGCTTTTAATAGTGTGATCTGAATTCATTTTGGTTTGGTTTTTTTTAGAAAGCTGATAAATATGTTCATATTTTGACAGAGCATTCACACAGTGCCAAGTGCTCATTGAAAAAAGTTAGAAATGTGACTTTTGGAGGAGGATCACAAACCTGAGATGAGATTGGGAAGGGTGCTAGAAAATCCCACCCAGGCTACCTTTCCTATTAAAGCTTGGCTCTGGAGGTCTTTCCAGATTCCTTCCAAACTGGGCTCTTCTGTGGTTTTTTTTTTCTCTGTCTGGACTCCTTTAGTCCAGGACAGCTGCAGTCAGGTTTCACCCAAACTTCTGAGACACTTCAATGGTTTTTTTTTTAATTGTCTCACAGCATAAGGCTGAGACAAAATGAGAAATGGAAAAAAAATAAAAAGCCTATTTTGGATCAATAGTGCCAATTTGTGTTTCTAATCTTTTCAGATTTATTTCTTTAGACTTTCCCTAAAATGATTGTAAATTTTGGAGGCAAGGGAACATTAATTAGTTTTGTTTGAAAACCCTTAAAAAAGTTTAGTAGAGTCAAAAAATTTTGGAATGCTTTACAAAGGTGCACAGGCATAGACAATAATGGGAATAACAACTTTGATGAAGGCAGAGAGGCAGAGAAAATGCAGAAAAGAAAACATTTTCTCTGGATTCCGGGAAAACTCTGTCTCGGTGAGAACACACCTCCTGCAGAGGGAAAAGGATTCAGAGGTGTTCTGTTTGCTGGAAACGCTGCAAAGCCCAGGAAGTTCACAGTGCAATTACAACAATACTGAATGAGAGAGTTAATTGAAACTCCCAGTGGTTTGTGTAAAAGAATCAGCACTACAGAAAAGAAAACTAATTCTTTTCATTTGATTCCGAGTCCAAACAGATTATAACCAAAGCCAAGAGCGAGTTTTTTATGATTAATTAATGATGGGCTAATTTGCTTTAGGCCACAATGTTTTCCAGCCACTCATTAATCTCAGGAAATGCCACAGGCTGCAATTGTTACTGTTTAATTAAAAAGTATGTCACAGTTGCAAAGCTAGAGAAGGCTGTAAATATTATCTTTTGCCAAGCATTTACATATCCAGGATAATCTGCAGTCCAAAGGAGGAGGGCAGGAGGAAGGCAGAGCTCAGCCCCAGATGCTTTAGGCTGAGGTAACCTATTTTTTGTGACTAGACAGCTCTGGGTTTATACATTTTTGAGGCCTCTACACAACAGTTTCTCATCTCTGTGGCTGATTCTTTATGATTGTGTGAGCCTCAAGTAAAGCCAAAAGAAAAGACTTCTGTTACCTTTTATGAGAGATTGGTTTTGCCCAGACAACCACGAAGTCAAGGCACAATTTACCCTCTAAACTTCAAGAGAGGAAGATGCCGGAATATAAACAAAGTATTTCAAAAAGGTTTCTGTAACATGTAGGGCTCTTAAAATCTCTCTGAATATGAGATAATGCAGTCCTGAAACTGGAAAGCAGCACATCTATGATCTTCATAAGAAAAAGACAAACAGAAACGTGCACTTAAAATGAAGAGATTGTTTACCTTTAAATCTGCAAAAAAAATTCCTTTCATTTTTTTTTTCTTTTTTTTGAAGAACATAAGTGTAAAGACACCAGACTGTTGAAGTTAGAAAGCTGAAGTGACAAACTTCTTTGTATCAGACTGGAAAGTTTCTTACATGGAACTAAGTGAAGAAATGTCACAGTTCTGAGTTCTAGTTTCTAAAATTTAACTTAGAAATAAAAATTTAAATGTAAAGGAAATCTATGGTTTCTTATACATCTATTTCTTTGAGGGATAACAATTCCAAGCAAATGGAAATGGATTCTATATTTCATTTTAAATTTGTAAATCTCCATTCTAAAAATAATATTAAGATGCAAGGTATTGAAAAAGAAAATATTTTGTATAGAATTTCAAAAACAATAACATAAAATGTGTATAAAATCACACAAATTGTATTTTCTAGGATAATAGGCACACAAAGCCTGGCATTAAAGCCACCGCCACCACCTGAAGGACCATCTGTCCTGAAGCTTCTTTTGAGCCAGCAGAATTGAAGGTCTTGCAGCGTCTTTTTCAGAGGTTGCGTCCTTCTCATGGAGTTAATTTGAGAGATTAAATGTCAGGGTAAGGTTGACCCCCCCGGCCTCAGGCTGCTGCATGTGGGAGCTCTTGTTGGGAACAGAGGACACACAGTTTTGCCAGAACTGTGTAGATAGGGGCACTGAAAGCAGGAGATTATTATTTCAGTGTGAAATTTCCCTTGAAAAGAGACAAAGACTCCTTGCTTAGGGTCCCTCAGTTTGCACTCGGATGGACCATGGCTCTGTAAGGGTTTTATTGCTGCAAAATCTAAAGTTAACACCACAAAAAAGGCAAGTTGGAGAGGAATCTGTGGAAAAACTGGATAGCTAAACTTCACACTCATGTTCTTTTTAATGAGTTTTATGTAGAATTGGCCAGATTAACCCAGTGTTACAGTCTTCTTTTGTCCTCTGTCTCTTGGCTTTGGTGTCATTCTCATTGAGGCATAAATACCTATCATAGGCATCTAAAGCTACTTGTGGATGAATTACAACGAGGTGCTTCTTAACTCACTCAGGGACATCTTTAGATCTAACTCTGAAAGTTTTTCCTGAAGCCCAGGGACACAGTTTGGACACAGTATTTTGTCTTTCTGTATACTGCAACTTCTTTTTTTGTTGTTTTGTTGGATTTTTTTCCTTAAAGCCTCCTTTCACACTGATTTCTTGTTTGTGTAGTGATCTCCAGCACTACATTTCTTATGTTTTCCTGTGCTGACTTTTCCTTATCTCTGGTGGTTTTTTGTAATTTTTTACTTTGGTCAGGTTGCTGCATCCTTATCTTGAGCAAACCATTTTTCTTTTAATCTCTTTTGATCTTTCTCTTCTGTATATTGGGCTGTCGTTTTCTGTGCCTTTCCCCTTCTGTTTGTGTGCATGTCTGTGTGTTTGTGACTAGCTTATGATATTTTCTGATCCCTATGAAGAGATTTCCTTTGTGTCGTTCCCTTTATTTTCAATGTTTCTGTGGTTACTTTTGTTCTACTCTTTTTCTCAGTGTGTGCCATTTTATTTATTTCTTACCAAATCTTAGCACCTTTTTTTCCCCCCCCGGGTAATCTCGTCGTATTTTCTATTTTATTTTTCTGTATGTGTTTTTTTTGTGCTGACTTCTTCATTTGAGCGTCCTTAGAAGCCAACTTCACTTCTGATTTTGTTCTTAAAGTAACAACATATATAGACACACACCTTTAATTTCACTGAAATGCATGTAAGAATGTAAACACCTTCTTGTGCCCAATTCTTCTATTTTTCTTTTTAGGCTTGACTTTATTTTGGAAGAAAACTTCACGAATAAGACTGCTACAGAGAAGAGCAACACATATTCATTTTTCTGGCTATTCACCTGATACTAAGGCCCCTCTCTGCTCCTGTGGCAGCAAAGAAGCTCATGTAAGACACGATTCAAGGCTCCTGTGCAGTGAGGGGATGTCAGAAGTGGCCACTGGATAAGCGAAAACCACGTTTGGCCTGTCTCAGCCTTGATCTAAACATCTTGCCAACAATAAGTGATGGAGTAGATACCACTGACCTTCACTTCCCTGATGAAATTACTGGCAAACAGGAGAACAGCTTGCTTTGAGGAAATGCAGAGAGTCAGAGCTTGAAATGGACTTCAGCTGGTCACTTAGTTCAGCATCTGGTGGATGTCTTGGAATGATACTGACGGTGACGTGTTCATGTGGCTGCTGCCTCAACTATGTGCAGAAACGGATTTTATTTCCTGCATTAGGGGGTTTTAAGAATTTTTTAAAACCTCTGCAAGGAAACCTGTCCAGCTTTTCAGGCTGAGGTCTCAGAGTTCTTTTTAAGGGAGGAGGAGGATGGCTGCATACCTAAGGAACCAAGTGCATTCATTTCCTCTTCTCAAGGGCTATCTTTGCATTTCAAGTCTGACATTAAAAAGTCAAGTACATAACCACTCCTTGAAACTAAAGCTTAAAATGTCCTTTCTCAGGGGAATGTGTTAAAATCCATCCCACAAGCTCCTGTTCCCTCTGGTCCCTCTTTACCCTTTGCTGTCAAATCAGAAACTTTACCAGGCTTTGTTTTGTTTTGTTTTTATTATTCCATCCTAAGTCTCAGACTGTTGCAGCACAGACTCACAGGCTGGTGCTCTGCAGTATCCTGAGATGAGGAGAAATGGTTTCAATAACCTAATGACAAGAAGATAATTGTGCCTCATTCCCTCTGCTCCTTGAGTCAGGGCTTGCAGCTTCGGCAAAGGTGGCAGCATTTTCCTACTGCATTTTGGAAAGGAACTGAAAAATTGTTATCTACTCTCTTCCTTTGCAGTGAATGTGCTGCTAAAACAGTTCCAAATCATGTTCCACTGGACCTGATGGAGGGGGAAGAAATAAATTCTTTATCCTCCCCATAGTTCACCATTTTCCCTATAAACAATGCAGACAGATCCGATTAAGGCCTTTCCAGGGAGACAGAAAAAGGATCCTCCACATCAAGGATTTTGATGTTGGGCAGAAATACAGAAGGTACTAAACTAACCAAAGCTACCTCTGGGCAAGCACAGAAATGCCAAAACAGTGAAAAGCACATGCATTGGAGGGAGTGGTGTAGGATGTTGCCTTTTTTATATCCATTGTCTCTCTTTTCCCGTAGCTTATCCTGCTACCAACCTTTACTACGCTTCAATTTTATCTGTCACTTGTTAATCCTTTATATTTCATTTTTTCTCGTCAATAATAATAAAAAACCAAAACAGCTGTGTTGTCAATTGCAAAATTAGGAGTTTGTTCCTCCTACAGGAATTATAATCATCAGAGAGCATTGAATTTGAAGCACTGAAGTCAGTTCATGCTACAAAAAAATCAGTATAAAGATGTGTTCAAAGTCAACAGTCTAAGGCAGTGTGATATTTTTTTTTTGCCCCTCCACTGTCCAGCAATTATTTTGAGCCATTTAAAGATCAGATTGAGCTATCAGAGGGGGTTTTTTTCAGATAAAAACCTATCATTTTTAAGGGTATCAGTGTGGTACTCCCGCTGGTATAAACTTCATGATATTGCTACTACAAAGCCCCACTCTTGTTTTGGAAAGTTTGAGAAATATTGCTTTTTCGTGAACAGTTTATTCACCTATCATGAACTTTTTATTATTATAGTTAGAATTATTTTTTGAGAAATATTGCTTATTTGTGAACAGCTTATTCACCTATCACGAACTTTTTATTATTATAATTAAAATTACTTTTCTAGTTACCAGGATGCTCTGAAACACTAACCAGTTTGCACACTGCTCCTTTTCAGTTCTGCCAGTTATTTCCATGATGGTTCATGCAAAATCCACTTCCAGTAGCTCACTGCAAATCTGGCAGTGAAGTCTACAGAACTCTGAGTTCCCCATAAACCGGCCAAAATTAAACACTGGATAAGGGACTGTGCTGGTTTTGCCTGGGGTAGAGTTAACTTTCTTCCTAGTGCCTGGTGTGGGGCTGTGCTTTGGATTTGTGCTGAGCTCAGGGTTGATAATATAGAAATGTTTTTGTTATTGCCGAGCAGGTCTTGCACAGAGCCAAGGCCTTTCCTGCTCCTCACTCTGCTCTTACCAAATCCTCCAAAATCATTGGGATAAATACACCCCTCCAACACTTTGTTTTTAGTGTCAGCAAGTCAGGCATTACTTCACTCCTGACCAGGGTTTATGTGTGTGGCCGACAAAGTTCTGGCCTCCACACAGACGCAGACACAAAACTTTCTCACTTATTTATACATTTTTAGCAAGCAAAGAGATTCATTTTCATTGGCTCAAAATTACATAATTCTTTTTAATCGGTATTCTATCCTCTATTGGTTGTTGATTTCTGTCTTCTTATGCTAATTAGTTCATATGTTTAGTCTTTTTAGTACCTTTTTCCTCTGGTAGGGATTTTCCAATGCACTTACTGAGCCTTTGTTAGTCTCTTCCTTATCATCTGGTTTCTGCAAAATGTCCCTGTGGTCCACAAATTCTACATTCCAGGTGTCCAGCCTCAACAACCCATCACTCTCTCCCAGGCTTTGTTCACTGAAGCATATCAGAGTTAGTTTATCAGAACTCCAAAGTCTTGAGTAATTTTCCCAAGCTGTGTTCCTGCAGAAGTAGTTCATGACAATTTGATAAATGCTGGTTGAGTAATTTAAGAATAGCACACTACTTATAAGTAATATATATATATATATATATTGGTTCTGATTCATTAAAACAATTAATTTAGGAGTTAATTACAACCATTAACTGAAATGATTAAAAAGTTCTCTTGTTTCCAACACTGCCGTGCTGGGGAGGGGGTTGGGGGTGTGTGGGAGGTTGGGAGGAGACACAGCCAGGAGAGGAGACCCAAACTGACCCAAGGGATATTCCAGACCTTGTGACATCGTGCTTGGTATGGAAAGTGGTGGGAGAAGGAGGAAGGGGAGATTGGGAATGATGACGTTTGTCTTCCCAAGTCACCATTCCATGGGATGGGACCCTGCTCTGATGGAGGTGCTGAACACCTGCCCAAACATGGGAAGCAGGGGATTGATTCCTTGGGGTTTTTTTGCTTGTGCACAGGCTTTTGCTTTCCCTGTTAAACCGTCCTTGTCTCAATCCATGGATTCTCCAGCTTTCACCCTCCCGATTCTCTCCCCACTCTCCAACCCCTCTGGTGGGGGAGCGACCGAGGGGCTGCCTGGGGCTGGCTGGGGTTGAACCTCAGGCAGCAAATACGGGAATTTTACCACTGAAATCGGTGTGTGGGATGCTCAGTGGTGCAGATCAGCCATACCAAACCCACAAAGGCAGAAACCTAAATGTGTTACAATAAAGACAGATTTTATTTGCAGAAATGCATTCGGCAACCAGCAGCAATCACAGAGGAGCAGGGGAAAAAACGTTAAGGGTCAGATCACCAGCTGATATAAAAATGCACTTCCCTAAACCAGTCCTCCAGTGTTCAAAAGCTTTCCTAGGTGTTTCACTCTTTAAACCACCACCAGACTGGAAGATTAGATGGGAGTAATATTTCTGAACAAATATCAGCAAAGTGATATCAGTTTCAGATTCATAGTGAAAGAAAACAGAAGGATCAACACTGTGCAGGGATATCTCTGCTCAAGTTAACAGACAAGGAGGTGTCACTTTAAAATACACATTTTGAATACATGAATTCTAAAGAACATTGTTACTGAACAAAGCCACATCAGCATTTAAATTAAAATGCTTGTCTTGAGAAAAGAATAATAACAACAAAAGTAGGATCCAATACAATTTCACATTTCTTTTTGAGGCTGTTTTTTTGCAGCAATTCTGACTCTACAGGCAAAACTTTCATATTCCCAGTGGATCTCAAAAGTTTGAAATTAATGTTACCTTACATTAATTCCATCACCACATCTTCAGGAAAAAGTCTGGGTAACAGTCCTTTCCAACCAATTCCTTCTTACTTATGTATGAAGGATGAAAGTGGCAGAGCTACGAAGGAGAGGTAAATGGCAGGAAAATTACAAAACTAGAGACAGACAGGAAAAAAAAAAACCAGCCAAAAAAGGGAAAAAACGCCATTTGAAGGACTTATATACCAGCATCAGAGATAGGAAAAGACGAGGAGGAAAAATAAACCCACTATCTTTTATCAAACTAGAGCTTTTGAAGGATTTCCAGGGGCCTCTCTGAAATGTGACGCGAAAGTGTCGGAGAGTTGAACAAAGATTCTGATAAATATCATAACAAGGGCTATTTATGTAATCAGAGGGTGGGAGGGGGAGGATGCTGCTGCATTAGGAAAACTCCACAGAGTTCAGAAAGGTCTGCAGCTGCCATCAGACCCTGCAGACACGAGGCATATTTATTTACATAAAAGTCAGACGACGCATTAGGCTGTGCCTGCCCGGGCTCAGATAGATGAAACGGAGCCACAGCTCCAAATGAATATTAATCCACTGCTGTGGCTAATTTTAACAGCTTGAAAGTCAACAAACACATTTGTCTTGGGTCCGAAAGGAATAGATGTGCTTTTGAAGTGCGGTGATGAAATTATTGCAGGAAATAAAAAAGCTAACTATTGTAGCAAGTGTTGGGAAAATGAAGCAGTGCCTTGTCAGGTATCTAAAGAGAAACGAATGCAGATAAATTATAATTAAATGTGAGCATTACAACAATTTTTTATGCTTCAAAGCTGTGCATTACACCTCATTTATCTTCACTGGCTCGCTGTTATTAATGGGCAAAATTGGCTTTTACTAGCTATGACTTTCTAATGTTATGAAGCTGTTCTTTCTTTCTCTGTGTGTCAAACCACAGATCACAAAAATGCTGTCACTGACCTGGTGTTATTAGTCCCTGAATGGCTGATGGAACTCAACAGGAAGCAGTAAATGGGGACTGAGTTTCCTTTTCCATTCCTACTGAAGTCAGTAAAAGCTGAAATTGGCCCTTGAACCAGTTTTATAATGGCATTGTTGGACTTACTACTTTCCTCCTGCTTTTTGGCCAGTAAAGGGGAGAATGATCAAAGTAATTGTCTTTTCACAGTTTTTTAATTAATTTTAACTTTTTTTGTGTCCCAAGCAGCTTTTCAAACAGAATTTAAATGTGCATGAGAGCAAACTGATTAGTGAATGATAAAAACATTCCCTACTTAAAAAAGACAATATAGTAAAATAGATAAAATTATGAAAGAAAAACTTCAGAGGAACAACCGGGAGAGAAGTTGGGAGAGCAGGACTAAGGTTTGAAGTCAGGTTCTGATCACCATTTACAGGGGACATAACACACTGAGGACATCACATTGGAGCACTCTGTTCTTATGGCATGAGGTGGTGGTAAATGTTGTAGCCTTAAACACCTTGAATTCCCTTAGAACAGTAATACACGCAAGAATTTATGAAAAATATTAAAAATACCTATGGATTTACTCAATATCATACATTTCCACGAGTAAATGCAGTTTATATGAGCCACCAAAGCACCCTGGGAGATCATGTGTGTGAACTCTTTGTGAGCAGTGTGATGATGTCTTCCATGAACCATTTGAAATGTGAAAATTGTGAAGGAAAATAATATATTTTAAATGTATAATGAATTAATCCTAAGTAGAAATTTTTCTAAAAAATAACAGATGAGAAAAGGCTTCAGCCTAGTCAGTTACAGACGTTTAACAACCAGATTTGTACATTTTTTAATGTTATCCTTACTGTGCTGCAAACGTGTGTGCCTCTGTTTTGCTAAAAATATATATGTACACCCTCCATAACTAACCATGATACCTTCAGCTCAACTGTTGCACAGACCTAAAGGTCATTTACAGTCATGAGATGCATAATTTTTTTCTAATTTTTTTTTTTTTAAAAAGCCCTTAAGGTAAGGTTTGCAACACTTCAGTATCCGCCACATGGTTGACATGCTTTAATTTAATTGAACACACTTCACCAGCAAGAAATCTATCAGTATTTGGTGCATAACATGTTGCCTTTTTAATGAACTTTCATGTGCCCCTCTGATTCAAACAAGTTCGCTCTGCACAGCCCCATCTGAGCCCTTAGGAGTCTGCCCAGGCAGACCATGTGCTCTAGGAGATTATTCCCATGTTAACAGCGGGAACAAGATAAAAATCATCTTTCTTTTTAGCCCTTGGTCTTAGCTCCTGCTTCCTCCACTTCCAGGACTGAGCTTTTCCAAGGACACTTCCAACACATCACCTTTACTGCTTTACCTCTGGGCTCCCCACGGGGTGGAAATGTTTTCATGAGACATTTTGGACTCTCTTCTCCAACCCTGCGTTCTTCACCTTCACGTTAAACCTCCACTGCGCTCACATCCTGACTCCCAGCCCCTAGAAAGAACTGCCAGACCCTGCAGAAAATGTGTTTCCATTATTGCCCCGTAACTCCCATCTTTCCAGTATTGCAACTTCAAAGTGGGAAATAAATTTTTCAAAACTGGATCTCACCTTTCAGGACGTAGCCATCAAAGCGAGCTAACGCTGTTTCTCGGCTTTGCTTGAACTTAAATTTCCCCTGCATGTTACAGGGAGTTACGTCAGCTTTGTTCATTTTTAAGAGTTGTTCAGGGTCGGCAGCAGCTCAGAAGCAGATTTTACCTGAAAAAAAAAAAAAAATCGATGTACATTCTTTCTTAGCGACATTTTTCAGAACAACTTTTTAATGTTGTGAATGAAAATCCTGGTGAAAAACGTAGGCTTTGATTAAAAAAAATGAAGGCTTTGTCAGAGAAACAAGGCATTGAAACTGCACTTAATGAGAGTTATGGAATGATGGATTCAGAGAATCTTGGAATCACAGAGTCAGGGAGTCGTAAGAATCATGAAATCACAAAATCAAGCAACCATAGAATCAGGATAACAAAGAATCATGGAATTATATGGCTAAAGAATCATAGAATCATGGAATCATTGAGCCACAGACCCACGCAACCACAGAGTCATGGAATATCTGCATCATTGAATAGGGGAATCAAAGACCCATTGCATCACAGAGGAATGGAATTAGGGAATCATGGAATCACACAACCACAAAATCACAGAATAATCAAATCGTGGAACCAGGGAATTGTAGAGTCACAAAAACACAGAATCATTGTATCATAGACATATGGAATCCTGGAATCACTGCATCATGGAATCATACAAAAACGGAATCACAGAATCAGGGAATTATAGAGTCGTAGAATCACGGATTCACTGCAACAAGTAGACATGGATTCATAGAGCCACAGAATCAATGCATCATAAAGTCCTGGAATCACGGAATCAGAATCAGGGAATCAGTGAATCACAGAGTCATTGAGCCATTGAATCATGGAATCAGTGCACCACAGCTTCCTGGAATCACAGATCCACGGAATCATGGAATTATTGAACCGTTGAGTCCTAGGGAATCACAGAGTCATAGAATCAAGCAATCATAGACTCATGGTGTCAAAGAATCATGGAATCATGGATCATATCATCACACAGAATCATGTGCAAATCCTGGAAGCTTACAAGTATTGTTGCCATGTGTTCAGGTTAAGCGGCGCAGCAGTGAAAAGATTATACCTGCTTGATTTAATGACATAAGTACAGAGATGACAGATTGGGATTACTGCATCTTAATCCTAGCACTTTTAGGGAATATTGGATTTGGCAGAATTTTACCATGAGCAGAAGGCAGCTATTCTGGATTCAGGACAGTAACCCCTATGAAGCTCAAAATGTCAGGAGGGGAACATAAGAAATAGAGTTGACAAATAAATTAGAGGCTGAATCAAAGAATATCTAAAAAAAAAAAAGTAGCTTAACAGATTGCAGTTAATTATAATAAGAAACAGATCCTTATTATGCAATATACTTCATTCTGATGCTTGTAGATGATCAAATGTTTACACAAATAACAGCAACAAACAAGGTCATGAACATATTGCCTTCTGCACAGAGTGAGAAAAAAAGATAACCAAAACAAAAAAAAGAAATTTCATACAAAAACCTCACAACAGAAAATTTTTGGGAGACAGGAGCCAGAAGTATATGCTGGTCTTCAAAATTACAATATTAGCTGCATCTCTGCAAATCACTTTTGATTAGTACAGTTATTTAATTTTACAAGCATTCTGTACCTGGAAAAGCACATGGTCATGTACATGATGAGATTTCTCCTCTGATAACTTTAATTTCATGTAAGTATTTGAAAGATATTCTTTTGAGGGGGGGGAGGGGCAGGGACAGGAGCAGAAAGAAATGCAAAACTCAGAATCAAGTTACCCTCTGGTTACCTAGAACAGTAGTACAGAAAAAAAAAATTAACTGGTCCAGTTTTACATATTGATGCTTTTCCATTTTCTTTCTTCTTTCTATCAGAAAACTGATAAAGGGATGAGTAAAGAGGTTCCTCTTTTCCTGCTGGAGAGCCATAAGGAGTCATCTCTCTGACTTGGTATCCAGACCTTTGCAGATAGCAAAGGGGTGCAAGAATCTCAGGCACAACCAGAATGAGGAAAACATCCAGTCCTTCAAATGTTTTTCTTAATGGTATGGTAAATGTGAAGTACATTAATATTTTCTACTAACTGCTGTTATTACATTCACTACAAAATTTTGTTTAAATCCTTTCTGAAAAAATTTCTTCTCAAAGTCGACTATCTTTTCATAATCCCATGAACATTACAGGATTCTGACTTCTTCACTTAAGACAGAGAGCAAAAGGATTTTTATTTCCCTAGGCATAGGAAGCAAAATAAATACATACCACTGGTTCAAATAAAAAAGGGGGGAAAAAGCAGTTGACACCACAAAAGGGTTAATGTCCAAAAATTTATTCATATTTAAATAACAATGCAAAAACTTTCAAAATAAAGGTTACCTTAGATACAAGCTTGTACTTACACATTCTAGTGTGTGTCTTTTTTTTTTGTCTAGTGTAGGTCTTTTTTTTCCTCCAGTTTATGTCAAGATCTTTAACACGACATTTCAAGACTGTGCTTTACTAGAGAAAACTAATCAAAATAATTCAGTCATTTCTGAAATAAAGGCTAGGAAATAATATGCTGCTTTGCCTACTACATTGTAATAGCTGACCTTTAGCATTTCCCTGGAAGATCTCATTTATCTCGGATTATGGCACGAAGAGCTTTCCCTTGATTTTCAATGTTCCTCTTTAGTAAAAGTGATTACCTTGTGAGTGCGTGAAAACCACAGGGGTTTAAGAAGATAGAATTAAAATGAAAGCAGGTTCATCACATAAACAACCAGGAACTCGATGAAAGACTGGAAACACAGCTGTTAAAAAAAAAAAATAAAACCTGAAAAAGTCTAGAATGGGCAAATGGCCATTTTAAATGGACTTGAAATTCCTTCTCCAAACCGTTATTCATGGTGTTGTTCAGAATGTTGATCACAGGTTGGCTGCCAGGTTAACTGAGGGGGCTGAGAACTAACACTCACCCAGGAAATTTTCCAAGAGCTACCTCAGTCTTCTGTCAAGACTGATCTCACCCTCCCTTCACTTTCAGTGCTCGTTATTTTCCCCCAAATGGAGATGCAAACTTATGACATGACCAAAAAGACACAAAACCTTTTTCCACCCTTTTCATGCCGACTGAGGTCGGAATTGGAAAACGGAAATGCAGGAAATGGGACAGGGACTTGAAAACCATCATCCCATTTTTCTTGTTTGCTTGTTTGTGAACGTAAAAATTGCCAGCAGATACGGCTGGTGCTACTGATGGCACTGGAATTCTGATGAAATCTATGTTTCTGGGAAGACAGTGCCCTCTAGACACAGAGATAAAATTTTATTTTAGACTATGTAGCATGTCTTGCTTGAACTTCACCTTCTGCTCCCCAGTGGCATGGCTTGCCTGAGGCTTTCCCTCTGTTCTTTCCTGTGCAAGGTACCTGGTATTCCAGAGCAACTAAAAAAGCTTAGGCACTTGGATCTCTCCACCAAATTCTTTCTTAAAAATAAAATAATTTTTTTTAAAAAAACCACTGTTCACACAGCTGCACAGAAAAAAAAAAAACAACTAAAAATCCCTTCTACAAGTGGTGAAGAGTCAAAAAAGGTTTTCCTGTAAAATGAAGCTGCAAGCTTTTGTGGAACATGCAGTTTGTAGGCAAAGACACTGGGGATAAGAAGAGAAGACCTGCTCTCTGCATGTCTGAGAAAGCTGCATGATTTGAATGCAGAGATAACAAACATTTATCTTGGTAAGTGGCATGGGACGGAATTAAGCGCTGCTGGATAACTACCTTTGAGAATAAAGAGCATGTGGAGATGCTCCTTTATTTTTTTTCCTTTTAATTATGTGCTGTAGGTCGTTAAATCTTCTTATCATACTCCTACACATTCAGTTCTTAATGTAACTGGAATGTAATTGCCTGTTGTACCAAACCAGATTGGAAGTTAGTCTTTCTTTAGCAAATTTTTATTGCGGGAGCAGAGGAACCAGACAATATGGTTTGGGGGTATAATTTGCATGCATTCTATCAGATGCCACATTCGGTTTCCTGGCGGGAAAAAAAAAAGGAAAAAAAAACAACAGAAATTGGACCCAGCCATTGCTACTGCTCTGTGTCACTGTCATATTTCTTCTGTATTCTGCCATGAGCATACACAAGGCAAAACTCATCATATGCTGTACACATAAACTTATAGTGCTGTTCTTGTTAAGCACTTTAACTATTGACATATTGTTGAATCCTAGGGCCAGAATGGATTTAATTTCCTGCATCAGAGGAATGTTGACATCAGCTTTTGACAATAACAACAACAACAACAAAAAAATAGTTCTGAATTTTCATCTTTGAGAGCAATGGATCATTGAGTGATAAGGCATGTGGCTTCCTAGCATGGAAAATTTCAGTCCACCTAGCTCAGAATCTTCTGCATATGGCTTATTTCAGGTTATCTTAAAATTATAAGAGAACACTAGTTCCAGATTTCACTCTACTGTTTGAAATTCCCCTTCCCACTCTTAGCCTGGCTAATGTGTAGTTAGATTAAAAATGAAGGGAAAAGTATCTCTCTCAGCTGCTATCTCACTAAAAAGAGAATTGCAACAAAGATGTTTAAGATAAAAGAGGAAGAATAGAAAACAAGTGTATTAGATACGAGTATGTGTATATCTATATATATCTATATATAGATATATATTCAGACAATCTACAAGTTTATGGTTGTTGGATCACAGACAATGACACTTGTGGATGGAATCAGAAATTCATCTTATAAAAATTTTTAGAAGAAAATGCAGTGTTTTGAAATTTCAGCTGATTTTGGGGGAATGAAGGTGAAGGTTTATGATGCATGACCACTGTTCCTATCAGACTTACTGCATGAAGGTGAGGACTCAAGTGGGGATAGACACAGGTAAGAGCACATCTGTAAATAGAAAAGGATTAGTTTTCCTGGCCAGGGAATAGTGGCTGCTGCAGGTGAACCTTCAGTTCATTTAAGAGCCTTCACTTATCCAGCTTGGAGAGTGGCTGAGGATACAAAACTGGAAAGGGAAAAACAGAAAGGAAGGAGTAATATTCAGAAGGGTTTGTCTGCCCTTAAATGCACTGAGAGAAGAAAAGCAGATGCACTGGAAGAAAAAAAATCATCTGCCAAAAAAATCCTTGAAGGAATGGTTCCTGCAAGAAAAGCTGGAAGGTTTTAAGCCTGGAATACAGTCCAGAAGTGGGATGGTACCCCACCACCTCTATGATAAAGAGATATGGTAAGAAAACAGATTGGGATGTACAATTAACAGCTCCAAAATCTAAAAGGGATCTTAAAAAGACAAAGAATGAAAACTAAGACTACAGCACAGTCACATTAAATTTAATCTGAAAAACTATGATGCATCAGGCAGAAGGCAGAGAAAATCAAGGAAAAATGCTGGAAAACAACAGCGGCAGCAAGAGAGGGAAAGGAAAACACAGGTGCACTGCTTGGAGAAAGGAGGCAAAAAATTGGGGGACACTGAAAAAAGTCAAGTGTATTCAGGACCCTCTTAGTTTCTTAGCTTTTTTTAAAATCAGAATAAAGAAAACACAGATCAAGGGATATGAGGTTAGATTAAACTCACTCAGGTCAGAGAATCTGGTGATAAATATTCTGATACAATTTCTGAATTATTGATGATAATAACTGAGAAATAATGGGAAATGAATGAGAGCCTGGAGAGCTGAAAAAAGGGCAAAGATACTATTTGTCTTTAAAAAAATGGTTAAAAAGAGGAGAAACTGTCCTAAGTTTAATACTCAGGGAGATATCTGAACAAATGACTAAAAAATTGATATGTAAATAATTTGAGGATTAGGGCATGGACCAGTCCATAGCACATGATATCAAATCAATTTCATCTCTTTCTTTGAAAAGGTCATTTAATCTACAATAAAAGTAACACAACAACTCTAATGTAATTTGAATTGTGTTGGAGCCCCACATGAGATTTAAAGAAAGAGAGAATGTTGTAAATAAATCCACTCTGAATGCATAGCTAATGTATTTGAAAACTCTTTTGGGGAGAAAAAAAACCACAACAAGCTGTGTTGTAAATATTAGCAGTTAAACTTTGGGGAGTTCTTCACAATTTAGGCAAATGCAAGGTGTTTGGGAGGCTATAAAAGAGTGTCAACATAGTTCTTCTCTTAATATATCTATAAACATATTATTTTATTCTTTAATGTCCTCTTTATTTAAAATTTGGGTTGTGTCTTAGCTGTTTTTTATTTTATCTCTACACACTTACATTAGGTGTATATATATATATACACTTACAGTCTGCAGATTTAAAATAAAAACTGTTTGCCCTAGAAAAGGTGCTGCTTTTCCGCATTGTCTCTTTCTGGCCTTCACTAAAGTAATCTTGATGCAGCCAGGATGACAACACACTGTGCAATTTAATTTTCAATTGTACAGGGAAATTGTGCAACCATGCACATTCCCAGTAACTTTCACCACATTTTCACTGTTTTCTCACGAGATTTCTCCCGCTAATTCCATAGTAGCATTGAATGCCATTTCTCCTGTAATCAGTATCCTACTGCACTCACAAGCACCTTTCTTTAAAATAAATGAGTGCTCACATTTCCCCATCACCCCCACACTAATTGCCTTCACTCTCTCGCCCTCTCCATCCACTCTGATCTGACAGGTAGAAGCTCCTCAGCCACATTCCCCCACCACCTGGAACACAGAGCTGTCTCCTTCCAGATGTATTGCCCGAGATTTTCGAGGATTGTTTTGTTTCCCAGAGGGTAGCTGATAACCTGATAACTCCCAGGACACTTTCTTTATTACTAGTCTTGTTCTTGGACTTTTCCAGGAGTGGCTGAGGTGGCTCACTTATCTCTTGCTTGCTAGGCAGCAAACCTAAGAATGAAACATCACCTTTGCTCTCTTCTGTGCCATCACCTTCTTCACTGAAAGGGATTCAAAATCTTGAGTCCCATGTCTTTCAGACTAAATACAATTTATGTCTAAATCAGCAAGCAATTCATTGCAAGGGAGCAGATCTAAAGAGGAAACCACCACATTTCAGGATTTAGAGGGAACTAGATGATCTGGAACTAGATGGTCTTCAAGGTTCCTTCCAACCAAGAGTGTTTCTTGTTCTTTGTCCTAAAATTTCTGCCATTTCTATATTAACTAAGTTACCATTTTCTCATAAATACCTTTTCTTTTTGATCAGAATATACTTAACTTTGAGGTTAAACCCTTCAGCACCTAAGGAAATCTTTCTTCTTAAAACAAAAAGGACACGAAGCAACAACATCAAAGTCTTTTGTACTTGGAAATTACTTTTTTTACATACCAAAATATTACTTTATATTAATACTTTATTAATACTTTTACTTTTCATTTCAATTCTTATTTTCCATCTTTTTTAGCCCTGCATTGAAACTAGGAGTTGATAGATGGGGATTAAAAACTTGTATCATTTGGACCACCACTCCTGCTCATGTCTACATGATGATGGCCCTCAGATCCTTTCCTCAGAAAGGCAAACTTATGGACATAAATTTTTATGTTTCCTCTCTGATATTTACTTTGAATGTTAACATCAGTAAGATCCCAGAGATGTTATGAATACAGAACTCTTTATGAATAATTTTTTTTTCCTCAATTATTCCACTCTGCTTTAGCAATATCAAAGTAGATTTGAGCAGGAAGTTTCATTTGCAGGGGTTCAAAACATGTAAAAATACTCATGCATCATGGTAAGTGGTCCTTCCTCTGACATGTGGACTATTTCCAGTAACAAGAAGTCATATCTTGTCACATAAATATATAATAAAGCAAAGATGCAGCAAAGCTGTTGGCAATAGCAAATGTTTAATCAGCAACTAGTTCAACTCCAGCTGGAGATGGAAAATGCAAAGCAGCCTCTCCAATATAAATTTTCTGCTTGTCCTATGCCTGCAAGACTATCTTTGAGGCCACCAAGTCCACATTTGTTTTTTTATTAGTTTTGCCAAAATTTTATTTTCAGTGTAATCCTTCTCCTCCATTCTCGAGCCTTCCCCTCCTGCCATTGAAGGGATTCTCCACAAAAAAGACCAAACTGTAGTCAAATTTTCTCCTTATTTTCTTTGCTGTTCCAAAAAAAAAGAGAGAATTGTCCTGGCTTCTGTTCATATTGTACATTGTATTGTAAAATGTTTTTATTTTTACAGCGAATATTGGATTTCACCCTAGAGATTCCAGCTATTCATGTGACAATTTCTACTCACAAGGGAGTTAATCCATTGATTTCATTTATGATAATTTCTGAGGTTTTTTTCCCCTTGCTTCTAAGACAATTTTAAAGGAGAATTGAAAATAAATACATTTGGGGAAAGAGCAGCTGGCAAATCTCCCTGGCAGAAGACAACCAAATGCTTGTTACTCTGACAGAAGAATTTTAGTTTGCTCTTGAAAAGTAAAATTAGTACCAAAAATCTGAAGGGAAGACCTGTTTACATCTTTGTAGTCCCTGGTGGTGTTAAAAACGTGTTGTTAGCTAAGAACTGTCTATAAATTAATCCCTACAATTTCACTGAGTGTTCTGTGTACTGGTTGCAGAAAATGGCTAGGAGAGAGGGCAAACTTTCTTCTTCTTCCTCTCTATAAAAATTATTCTTTTAGCAGGGGTATTTATTGTAGACACCACAGCAATATGTAGTTTTGAATGCCACTTTAAAAATCATCATCACTTATAGCTACTCTGAATATTTGTGGACTGAAAAAAAATTGTCTCCCTTTTGAAATCAATGGGTATTTCAGCCTAAAATGAGTGATAGAGTGGTATATATACTTACTGGATAATATTTGCATTAGGGAAGTCTTTATAGTCAACAAATTTCATCCAGCAAATATTTCTAACATGTTTACTTGCACTCTTCCTACAAGGATTGGAAGGGTCTTAAGGAGCAGCAAATAAAATGTAAACACAGATCACCTTTCTCTTCACTTTCGTCCTGGTATCACACATATCCAGCTCACAAACTTTTCCATCTTTATTATGTCAGCAGCCACAAATGGCCCAGGCACTGCAGGGCACTGTAGGGTAAACAACCATATCACCAGAAACACAGAACCACTCCAAGAGCATTCCACAGGCAGGATAACAGGGATTTGAAAGCCCTTTGTAATTGCCTCTTGCTTGCATATTCTCCCTAAAGAGCTCCTGTGACGTGGAATCTCTTTGCAAAACCACAGCAAAGCCTGATCTCAGAGGGTTTAATTAACTCTTAAAAATATCCATTGTGGAGGATATGAGAGGAGAATATTTGGTTTATGTAAGTACACAAAAGCCTGTGGACGGTGGGGAATGATGGAAGGAGTATTCTGGAAAAGAAACATGAAGAAATTAAAAATATGTGAGGCTCTAGTCTCTGACAGAAATACATTGCTCAGCTACAGGAACAGATAACAACAAAACTTCCTTCAGATTGTTTTTCAGGTGATTATGTCACGTAATTAAGGGAACCGATTTTCCCGGGCTTGATGACTGATATAACAGCAGAGTGCTGTTGGCCACTTGATTAGCAATTTGTTTATATTAATGAAGGGAAAAATACCCAAAAAGACAGAGTGGTGGGAGAGGAGACAATTACAATAAAGGAAATAACCCTCCTCGCACAGGTTGCATTTACATGTTTTGAGGCATACGGGGAAATGAAAACTGACATTCAACTTCTCCCTTTTATATTGCCTTTGTTTCAGCCTTACCAAGTTTGTAGCATTTCCTTTAAATTCACCTCCCTCATGTCGGCAGGGGCTCTTCTTACTAAGGGATATATTCTTCTGGACAATTCATGGCATCAGAATCCCAAACCTCAGAGAGAAACTGAAGAAAGAATCCAGTCTGGGTGCAGAGCAAGGAGAGGTAAAGGGAGAAGGGGGCTCACACACAGGAATTTCCTTCCCAGGAAAGATACTCATTCCCTGGCCACTGTGTTGATCTTGTAGTGTTAACAGAAGGGGTTTCTTCAGAAATGCTCCAAAATTTCCGTGTTCCAGATGTGTGACTTGCTGAACTAACTCTGGTTTGCTGCTTTGCCCAAAACCATCTCTGCGTGGATGTCAAGCCTTATGGAAGTTCTAATTTGAAAATCTCACCTCTGCTACTTTTAATACAACCTAACTTTGCAAAAAAAAAACCCACTCAATTTTCTCTAATGCTTTTTGTCAGTTAATTGAAGAGTTTAAAGTGTGCTTTGTAAGTCCAACAAAACTTCCATAGAAGTCAGATGAGTTAAATATATCCTTGAACTGCATCCATACTAAATACCGTGGGGCCTTGCAAGAATACAACACCGATAAAAATATGTTCAATTCTCCTTAAGCAAATTATTTAAGCTTTTCTAATGGAAAGTTCGAACCCTAGAGCAAAGCTGAAATTTTATTACATCAAGTTTTATATATGGGAGTTTTCCAACTAGCTTTAGGGAAAACTACTTCACAGGATATTTTAATTCTTAAGGAAATGGTGGCAGTAATGTCATTTCTCTGTTAATAGTTCAATTAGCCTATGTTACTTACTCTTAATTTATTTCTTACTGAAGCCAAACTTAAGGATTTGAGTAAACTTCATTCTATTTACCCCCAATGTTGGCTTAGAGGAGGTTAATTTTAGAGAATAAGCATTTTTAAAAGTCAATACAGCAAGTGACATTATTTTTGGAGGTTGTAAAGTATCCTGTCTAAATTAGAAAGTGGTTCTACACTTGTGGCAGTTTCTTATGATGCTCTTTGTAAGTAACAATTCAGATTGGACAACCTGTTCAGCAGAAATAAACATTTTTGTTATGATTTTTAGAGCGCTAGATAATGTCAGCTACAGATTAAGTTTATAAAGATTTGTACATCACATTTCCAAATAAATTTTCAGTACTTGAGAGATAAAAGGAAAATAGATTATTTACTGCAACTGCTTCAGAGCTTTAGGTTAGATCTCACACAATGGAAATAAATTATAATGCTCTGTGTTCAGATATTAACAGTGATCACCTGAACATCGCTCACTGCGATGTTTTATATATTTTCCCTTGTATTTTTATGTCGTTTTGGAGAAACAAGAATCGGTGATTTGAAGGGATAAGGATGACAACTGTGGAATAACAAACCTCTTATTTCCATGTGCCCAGGGAATCCTTGACACAACCATTTTTTTCCAGGAACAGGCTGTTAAACTCCTTTCAGCTTGACAAAATGCAACCAACAAATCTTAAAGTAAAGTTTATAGGGACCTTTATTTTTTGAACCACACTGAGAAGCCAAGAAATAAAAATACCACTCTGAGAGTAAAGGTTTGCTGTTATTGTTAAAGGACATGTATCAGCATTGAATTGATCACAGAACATGTAAAAGGAGACTTAGAAAAGTATTTTCAGGGACAACTTTTATGTTCATTCCCCTCCTTTTTTAAAGCTCCAACTTCAGAGTACTGTTATTACAAATAAGCTTTGCCTGTCAGGGTTTATTTTATGACATTATTTGCTTTTATGCATAAATATTGAAAAAATGTTCAAAGATCAGAAGTTCTAAATTACACATTTTTTAAAATCTCATTTCCCTGAAACACTGTTCACATATAAGTAGTGCTTTCCTTATTTTACATTAAGGGTGGCTAGTAATGGTATAAAGATGAAATATAATCTCTATGTCCAAGCTGAAAACCAAATGAGATTCCTTTGAAGAATCTGATGCAAGACTAAATCACCTAGAAATGGAAATTAAGTATGCTTGAAGAGATCTAACCAGGACTGCTTTGCAAACCCATATTTGTCTCCCAGGGCATCTGAATTAGTTCTTCCAAAAAAAAAATCAACAAACTTAATAAGAAAAATCAGAAGTACAGAGCTCTTCCACTTATAAATCTGAAAAGCTCAGTGGGAAGAGACCTGAAGGACTTGACCTAGTTAGTCTGAATTCCTCCCCTTTAAAAAAATAAAAATTAAAAAAAAAAAAAAGGAGGGGATAAGAGCTCTGGAAAACACTTCAGCTAAAAACATAAACCAAGCTTAACCATTTTGAACCAAGCTAAACTACTCCCATGCATTTTTGCCCTGTGGAGCACCAGGCAATTTAACAAAGGGACAGGGAGATTCCAACGTGTAAGGAAAGGTGGCAAATGAGAAGGAAATAATGCAGCATAACCCAAGAGCAGGACAGACAAAGAGGGAGAAGAAACCTCAGGGAGGCTGCATGGACCACCCAGCTGCCCTCAGTTATTGCTCAGCCTGATGGGTACTTAAAGATGTTTGAAACCAAGACATACACAATATTCCCAATCAATCTGCCACAGTGTTTCATGAATTTTCTGAATATCTGTATTAGAATCTTTCCCAAGTCACACTTACTGCTCCCTGTCTTGGCAGAGACAGGAAACACGATGCATTTCTTTCTCCTCCTTCTGACACGTGTGAAATTCATTATGTCTCACCTCCACGTTTCCTCAAAAATGGTTTTTCAGGAGTCTGATCATTTCCTTTGTTCCCTCCAGAGCTGCAATTGTTGGTTTCACCTCTTTCCTGAGGGCAGCACCCAAAACTGGAAATACATTCCATGTTAAGGTCTTAGACAGATATATTTGAGTGATCTCTACACAAACTCAGAAAAACTTACGGGTTTACATCTTTTCTTTAATAACACCAGCAGAAATAAAGGAACTCAGTGCAGCTTTCAAAACGTTTTACAGAAACAGCACTGCTAAGGTGTATCAATGAGATATAGATATGATTTTTTTCTAGTAGTGCATTTTCTCTACAGTGTTTCTTGGATTTTATAGCCCCCTGTCCTGCAATTAACTGCACAAGCAAATTTCTTGTCTTTCACTTTCAGCAAGGATTGATCTGCACAGAGTCAGTAGTGACTAAACATCCTCATCTCTTTCTTTTTCTTTTTCTTTTTTCTTTTTTCTTTTTCTTTTTCTTTTTCTTTTTCTT
>VZRJ01012906.1:262462-284498 GCA_013397565.1 Ptilonorhynchus violaceus
AAAAAAAAAAAAGAGAGAGAAAGAGAGAAAGAAAGAGAAGCAAGAATAATTAAGATTCCAATACAAGGAAAGGTTGGGTGAATACCTTATAATTTCTGCAACCTTTGCACAAACGATTACATTAATTCATGTCAGTTTTTTCTTACACACACTTGTTCATTTTGCACAAACATCCTAATAAATGCATCCCTTACTCTACAAGAGACAAAAATGGCAGGTATTTAATTTTAAACAGGTGATGTTCATGGGAATGAATTCCAAATTCTGTAAAGATCACTGCCTCAATAGAAATTTGATTCTGGCAGTTATATTTGCCTAGTGAGTTGATGAAAGCAGATGATCTCTGCTGTGAGAGGGATTCTCCAAAGGGCTGAGTGCTGATCAAACTTTGCAATTACACACTGAAATTTGCTTCAACAGCATGCACACTCTCATTGAATCTAATCAAAACCTGCCAACACAAATTCAGATTTTATGAACAAGTGCTGACAACTGTTTACAGATATTGAACAGACCAGAAACAGTTTGTGTCTCTTTTACGGTAAAGAATTTAAAATAATCAAATGTGAGAAACAGGGGAATAGAAAAATCTTGGTTTACTCTTTTAAAAATTATCTTCTCAATTTAGAAACAAGTAAACAAATAAAGCATGACTGCTCTGAGCTTATTCCAACTTGCTAAGAACCAAGTGAATATAAAAAAAAAATAAAAATCATTCACTCCATATACCTTAATCTCCAATTTGCCAAAATAAGCATTTAAAAAGAAACCCTAATCTCTCTAGATTAAGATTAATTGAGTCATTTTCAGCCTTGTTGGGATAAAACAAGTGCTTTTTCTGAGGAAATTTTATATTTATTTATATATACATATACCTACATATCAACTAAACTTGATCAATGTATTGGGAGAACAACAGCCGTCTATGCAGTCCACAAAAAAGGAATTATGGGGTGGGAATATTTTATTAGTAAAAAGCTATAATAGTTTATATTATTCAGCTTTTTCATCTTCTTTACAGTTTAGGCGTGTCAAACCACTGAAAGCACACCATTCAGTGAATTCAAAGCTGTAAGAAATGTGTGATAAATATCAGCCTGAGACTCAGGGAACACCAGATTATTAAGAAACCAATCTGATGATTTTAAGTCATGAATTCAAAAAGACCCATATTTAATTATACTATCAGAAAGGCATGAAAATTAACTTCTAAGGTAAGAGGGAATTATACCACGATTTCCCCTTTGCTTAATTAAGACTAGCAGGGAAACTATGTTTCTTTTGTTATGGGAATAAAGGAATTTTGGCTTTACCTGATGCTGTCTCTATGCCTGCATAAAATATAACTTTAGAAGAACAGATGTCTGTTCAAGGATACTTTCCAGAAATAAGCCTTTCAAAGTGCCAACTCCTCTCTAAAAGTCAGGATAAAGCTCTAAAAGGAGAAATTGATTCCCTTCTACCTTTGAGCATCTCTAGCCTGTAAATATGAAACACAATGGAGAGCTAAATGAGTGAGATTATCAATTAACAATTTCCAAACGCTTCATGATTTGCCCCACAAGCAATTGTTGTTTTAGGGCTATTACATTACCGAAATAGATCATTCTAATTTGAAAGTCCAAATAAATGCATTGAGGTCCATAAGATAATGACAATATAATATGCATTTTTTAATGGTATCACCTTACTCCATGATACTAGGAAAAAAATATATAAAATGTCCACATTCCACAGTGTCCATTGATATCTATAATCAAATGTCATGTACTTCGTGCTTGTACACACTCATTTTCCCTCTCTCCCCCTTTAAAGTTACAGGAACAACCAAAACTCAATTAAACATTACAATACGCCCTGTCCAGGGCTGAAAACTGTAGGAAGACACAAAGGAAATATTGCCTGCTTTAGAGACTAAAACAACTTGCTAGCAATGATGTGAGCAATTCCATGACTTTTTCACTTAGAACCAGAATGTTTTCCAAGGTGCATCTAATTTACTTGCACAGACTTGGCATTCTTCCTGCTTTTTCCTTCAGCTTCCTATGGAAATCTGTGTCACCATCTGTCCTTTCACTGAGCAGCTCTTCCCTAATTGTCTCTTGTGTGGGCACACGAACACACACAAGGTATTTACCAGGTTCTCCCAAGTTTCTCCTTATGGAAACTGTTTTTTCTCTGTCCTACCATTCCACTAAGACAGGTGGGAAGCTGCTGGCAAGATGCTTCCTATTCCAGATGGATGCTGGTTAGACTGGAAATTCCTGGATAGCTGAAGAAGTCTCTTTAGAGGCTTCCAGGAGTCCATGCTTAACTTTGACAACATCACAGCTTTCTACCTTTGTTCTGAGTGTGGACAATCCAGGTGGGTTCACTATGGTGAACCACTATGACCACTATGTCTTAGAGGGAAACTGTGACAATCAGAACATAAAACAAATTTCTCCAAGTCTCCCACCCGAAGCATCTGAACTGCATCCCCTTCCTGAAAATGAGTCTTCAAGTCATAATCCCTATTTTTCTTAAAACTTCACAGTAGACCTAGACAACCAAATTTCTTCACATTACTTTAAAACCCATTATGTACTTCAATGTTTCTTTTTAAATTACTAAATATTGAATGACAGTTTTGCACTAAGATATTCATACATTTTTATTACCTCCAAACATGGTCATGAAATGATAGACCTAATTTCTATAATTTCATGTATTTTAGGAATACGTGTATATATGAAACACTGAGAAATATTCTGTCTTAGATCTTTTTTTTTTTTCATAAGCCAGAATTTTGTTTCTGATTTCATGATTGTGGATGGGGGAAGAAATGAGTGGTCAGTTCTCCATTTAATTACTTTGGCAGGAGTGTGTTTCACAGTTAATTAAAAGATGTTGGAATATTTTTTCCCCACAGGACTACACAAAAAAAAAAAAAAAAANAGAAAAAAAAAAAAAAAAAAAAAAAAAAAAGAAACTAAATCACAAAAGAGGAATTTCTTATGTTGATTCTTTGAAACTGTACTTTCTTTATTTGCCTTTAGGAACTCACCCAGCATTATTTACCAGAAGAAAATGTGATGCATCAAGGGGGAAAACAAAGACTAATTTCTCTGTAGAATTTGAGTACAGATACAAAACACAGTTTTTTAATTTATCCCAGACACAATTTATTATTCTCTCCTTTTTCTTCAGAGGAGAACCCAACAGCAGTGCATGATCCCAAACCAATATCAAGCTTGACAGGATATAGAGCTGTTCAGCTGCACCAATTCTTCAGGAAAGGTCTCTCTCCCCCCTCTGAAGTGATGAAAGAAGGAATATCAATACAACTCTTACAAATCAGCAGTGGAAAATATGATAGAAAATAACCTGTTTCAGACTGTTTCTTGCCATTTTATTAAAGATCAAATCAAACTTGTCAATTCTCAGTGCATCCACTTTACTCCAATATAAGAAACATAGAAATCATATTTTAAAGCAAGGGAGAGTACCCATCTGTTGCATGATGATTGACAGAAATCCCATTTCTGAAAGCTGAAATGGCAGATGGCCTTTCTTGATCCTCATCAGATGGGTCTGTCATAAAAGGAAATGTGTCCTTTCATTTGACATGCTCTTTCCCATTGATTTCCAGATGACAAATAACTAGGAAATGCACTGAGAAATAAACAAACCATGGCCTTGGACTTTTTTTCATAAGGACTGGAGAGGAGATTTTCTTGAATTTCAATTTAATTTTCCATTAAATGAAGATATGCTTTAATACAGTCAGCTTCAAAGGGGTTTTGAAATGGGTTGTTTAATTGCCCCATACACGAAATGCATCCAAAAGCTAAACTTTTGCAGAATGCCAATGCAGTTATGGCTGGAGAATTCAGGATTTCTAGAAGCTGTGGGCATAACTGTAGTAAAGATATTTACCTTCTTTCAGTGACATTTTTCAGAACATGGCTTTAGTATCTGTTTCTATCTGAGTACTTCCAATTCTGAATACAATTATCGATTTAGAATGGTCAGATTTTAGGTTTTACTTATATTTTGAAGCAGGGTGAGAGTTTCTGCAGAACACGAGGATGCTGCAGTTTCTTAAGGAGGAAAAAAAGACCTTGTCCATGAGCATGGTTAATCATTAAAGAGAAGTTACTCTCCAACTCTGCTAGCTTGAAAAAACAATTTCCTCTACATTCAGCCTTGGCACTGATTCCAGGGACTTCTACTAATTAGCTAATACTTCATAGTGCTTTATAACACAAGTATGTCATGCCCATTACATTCAATTATTATTACCAGTTTTAGACTAATATTAAAGTTCCATCTTGAATTTGTTTGCTCTTTAAACCCTCTTTATCCCTCATCCCTTCTGCAGATGCATGTCATCTGACATGCACCAGATGCATGTCATCATCAAAATATAATTTATTTGAAGACCACAAAGCAATTTCAATCTAGGAGCTCATTTTTTAAAAGGTTTTTGAAGTGGATACAAGGAATGTCAAAGCTATTAGGCTGAAAACATTTGATAATACAATTCATTATTTAATCGAGGACAACATGTTTCCTGGAAAGTGGGAGAATTGTCTGCTAATCCAATCTGTTTCCATCAACCAGATGAGACCACTGGAACTTTCCTAATTGAAAAGATACAGAATCTAAGCTGTAACTGTGATTTATTTATACCCAAACTAACTCTCTAAATTGAATCTAACATTGTAGTTGCAGAAGAGCAGAACTCCAGCACAGAAACTCTTTATCAGCAGCCACGGCAGATGAGGGAGCTGCAATTCCAATTCTGGGCAAAACCAAAGTGATTCTTCTGCATGCAGCACTCACAGAAAGTACTGTTTTCAGGCAAGAGCTGCCAAGAAGAATTTCAACCCAAAAAAACTTCCAAGATCGAGAGGCATGTAAAGATATGATAAAATCTTCAAGTATTTAAGAAGCTGAAGAAAAAAAGAAAGAGAACAGTTCTTCTTCCATGTCTGCAGCAAATAGGCTGAAAAGTATTGGCCCAATGTTGTAGCACAGAAGTTTCTGAATTATACTATAAAATATTGGAATAAATGAGGATGAACTGCTCCATCACTGGAGAACTCAACAAGTGGATTGAAAAACCAGACACCGAGGACTGATTGACATCAGAGCAGAGGCTGGACTACGTTTCCTCAGAGACACTCCCCACCCGATGATTTACATCCAGGCAAAAGTAAAGGTTTGTAAACATGCTGGTTTGTTTAAATCCACACAGCCTCATTGGCAGATATCTTTTCTCTCACTCTAGAGCCTGTGACAGGAAAAGTAGAAAGTTATGGACTGGAAAATCTGGTTCTGACAAACATCTGCAAGATTTTGAACGACCTAGAAATTTAAAAAAATGGATTTGAAACAGGACAAGAAAAGCCTTGACCCTGGCATAACCTAACTAGAGTCACCCTCCTGTGACATAAAGTTCCTATTTTTCTCCTCAGATTGAGAGAGTTTAGCACATTTTTAATTTAGCAACATATAGGGACCATTTTCTTTGGTAGGACTGGCAAAGCAAACCAAATCTCATATGCTGGAAGGACAGTTGTAGAGCAAATCTCCTGCATTCAAAACCCCTGAAGAAAAATTAGGACTGATTTTAGGAATTAGAACTGAATTAGAGAGCAGTGGTAATGCACATATATAAGTATAAAGCCAAGAAACTATTGTAAGAATAATCAAAATGTCAAGAGTCTGCTAATTTTAGTCCAGGTTTCGCCATTAGAGGGAAAGAAATAATACTGTAGTTTAAATTGGTACATTCTTTGATTTCTCACCTTTTCCTGGTGTTATTCTCATGCTTCCATTGCTCCATGAGTATCTCACAGCTGTGGGTCCTCCACTGCCAAGCGTATGCCCCATCCTTTACAACCTGATCCCTGCACTCTTCCTGTGCCTCCACTTCTCCACCTGCAAACTAGACCCGTATTTGTCAAAGCTACATTGTTGTGTTAGATTTGTAGATACCTCACTGAACACAAAAAACCTGCCTGTTGTTTTTGTCTTTATAAAGATGTACATGAATATATAGACATAGATATAGATATAAAATTCCACCATGGGAAAAAAAAAAACCAGCAAAATTCCCCAAACAAATTCATCATCATTGTCCCCCTCTCCTCCCCCATCAATAATTACTGAAAGCCAACTGACACAGCCCAGTTGAATTCTGCCTACTTTCCTTTGTGCATTGCCCCCTCCCTCAGGTTCTGGCTATCAAATCCAGTACTAATCCTCTCCTCTGCCTTGGGATCTCTCACTCATCCTCAATCCATGGGTCATTGTGCTTTCATACACAATTTTTTTTTGACAAATGGGTGTGAACACATGGCAGTGGAGCAATTCCTTTGAGAATGCACCAGATTTCCTGCTCACACACAGGCTGTCTGCACAGAGTGTCTGACGTGCAGCTGTGCAGGGCTCAGGCAATGGGCTGCAGAGCCGATCTCCAAAATATCACTGCTGGGGAATTCAGGGTGTGGGTGGTGCCAAGCAGGACGCTGCATCCCTGTAAATCACACATTTTATCAAATAAGTGCAGGTTTGAGGCAAATGCCCACAATGTCCCAAGGCAAGGAAAAGGACATGGACATGATATTGTCACCTTGAGTTACATCTATTTCTTTTCACTCTCCAATTCCTTCACAGGTTTTGTCAGCTGTGCTTCTGCCACAAGGACAACCAGCTGCCCTCCTCTGTGTCTGCAGCTGGGAGTCCTTGCCCCACACACACAGAGATTCATCTCAGTTCCCTCCTATCCCCCAAAACTCCTCCAGACTGGTCTTATTTTCTGCTTTACACAAAACCTTCTCTCTCCTTTCTCCCTTCCACAGCCTTTCTATGAGACCTCCCCTTAGAGCTTGCTCCATTCTTGTTGGGATTCAAGACACATCAAAGCTTCTCTCTCTGATGTGTAAACAGTAGAAGGTAGCAGTGATTCTTGACACTAAAATCCCTAAAAGATGGTTTGTCATCTCCCTGCTGGTATTTTCCCAAAAATGTTCTCTATTCTGTTTGAAATAGGGCAAATTAAAAAAAAATCAATTAGATCATGTTATCCAGCTCCTCAAACTTTCACTGAAGATACAAAACTGGTTACTTTTAAAGCCATTGTGTTACAAAGAAAAGGAAATTCCACTGAGATAAGGTGGACTTCACCTCTGCTTTTGACTCAGCCAATTCTTTGCCTCAAAAAAAAGGGTCCCTTTTTATTATGCACATACAAACGAGTGTTTCCCTCTGGGATTTCAAAAATCTATGTTTTGAATAAAGCCAAGTAAGTGACTAAACAGAGAAAAGGAGAGCAAACATGAGAAAGGAGTAGGTTTGAATTAACAGATAACAAGGTTTATTTACTTACATAACCAAATGTGAACATGCAAATAGAGTTTAGAGCTTTTATACAGCTTCTGCTGGTTAGAGATCTCCACCCAACAATGTGTAAGACAATTGCACACTGTCAATCCATCTGCAATAGCATGTTTGGCTTGGCAGCTCATTTTTCCTGTTAGGTTCAAATGCTACAATTCTGCATATTTACAGGATTCTGCTTCTTGTATTATTAAGAGCAATGAAACACTCAGGTACTGAGAAAACATGGAGACAGCTAAAGCATTAGCTTTGGAATAATGTAAGTATATAATCAATCAGACAGACATCTCATTGCATAGTTTGCCTTGCAGATTGCTTTACAATTGCATTTCTTCATTATCTGGTGTCCCCCACCCAATTACTGACAAGAACCATTAGACAGGCAGTCAAATAAAATATGCCAACAGCATCAAGGAGGTTTCAGTGTTGTAAGGAGGAAATGAGATGAAAACCAAAATACTCTTCCTGACTGGGATTTTCAAATACATCTATTATGAAACACTAAATTAAAGGTGGCAATCTCTGCTGCCTTCCAGTAATTAATATTAGATCTCTGAACTGAGTTTAGTTTCTCAGAGAATGAAAAGGATGGTGGTTCTGTATCTTCTAAAGTGACCACAGCCACACATTAGCAAACACAGTCCTGTGAGCTGGGGTGACCATTTTTCCACCCTGAGACTGAGACAACCAGCTGAACTTCAATGAAGTCCCCTTTTGGCTTGTACTCTTGTATGCCAAATGAATGATGGAGATCTGACTACAGCTCTGCCAAAGGAGAAAATGATGCCTGTGGATTCCACATTTGTGTAGTATTTATTTAACACATGAAAGGGTGCAAAGTGGAAGAGCTCTCAAACTGTAGGTTCTACTGATTGTGAATAAACACTTCAAAGTCACTGGTAATCATGGTGGAATACCCCAAAGCCAAAATAATTATTAGGAAGATTCATTGGAAGAAAAGCTAGAAAATGCGTGGCCAGAAAATATATTTGTTTTTGAAAAAGAAAATCTCTGTCTATAATATAAAACAATTCTGGAAGATTCCATACTTGCAAAGGTAAAAGTTCTTTATGCTTTATATCACTGTAAATGTTACCAGACCTATGAAATGTCATGGGAATGTAATTTTAGATGGATTTGAAAGATGTAGTGGCATTTCCAAGAGTCCTAACTGTCTTAGCAATAAATCCATAAATGGACTTCAGGGTTAGTTATTGCAGTGTCTATAACTGGTCTGACAGTGTCTTAAACTTGAGTTATGCATCCTGATCTCAACAAAGCACAGACAAAAAGTTAAGGGCTCCACAGGTGCTCCCAGTGAAGCCCACAAGGTTGGTGCCCAAATGCTGAACAGTTTGAGCACATCACAGCTTCTGTGCACTCCATCTCTCCCTGGACAGCTATCTAGACTTCCTCATAGTTAAAGGGATGGAAGAAAACCAACAAGGACCAAATGGCCAGGAAGTTTGCATTCAGGACATGAAGAGTCCATATAGTTAGACCTAGAAGATGAGAAATGTTCCCACACCTGACTGCTGACAAAAACGCCAGCCATGCAATAGTGTAACCAAAATAGAAATCAATATAGAATTGCCAAAATAGAAACACAAAGGAGAATTCTACCCCACAGCCCCAATATTTTAATTGCTCTTTCAATTTATTAATTTTCTTCTGTGTGTAAATGCCACAACAAAATGAGCATGTCCCAGTTGACACAAAACAGAACCATAAGGTGGCAGGAATCAGCAAGGTAGAATATCTGTTTTCAAGTCACTGCTTTTAAGGAATTGGAAAAAAAAGGATTTTTTTAAAATTTTTCCTTAAATTTGGAAAGTCTCCTACAAGCTATTCTGGGAGCTGCTCTTCAGTCTGCTCTGCTGCAGTGGTCCTGATTTCATGGCGAGTTGAAAAGACTTCAGCATGGACCTCACTGTCCTTAGGGCCAAGAGGAGGTGGTGCTTAGGGCTAAATTCACATTAAAACTGACTCAGAATTATAAGTGCTAGCATAGGCATCGACACTAAAAACCACCATTTTAAAGCTAATGGTTGTTCAGAAACTCTCATTGTCAGGAGACAGAGTCTTCTAGCAGTGAGGTGACCACGTTTTGGGAGGCTGCTGCTCATTTCTTGCATCAGACAGAGCACTACAATGAATGCAAGTTTCCTCCATCTCAGCAGACAGCCTGAATCACCAGGCAAGAGGCAGCACACATTTCTGAACTGAACCTTTCCATTTTCTCCCTTTACATCCCTGAAGGACCATCCCAGCAAGCTTCATCCAAGGCATTTGCATTTTCAGGAAATGTTTGGATTCACTGCTCACTGTTTCTTGCCAGCAGCAGACACCTAAAAAAATTCCTGAATATGTCTGAATTCTCTATGTAAGAAACACATATTAAAAGTTTGTTTTTCTAACATATGTAGTTCCATTCAGGACACTAAGTACACATTCATAAGGACATGACTGCACACCATACAAGAATACACAAAGAAAGTCAGTCTAGGGTGGTTTAAAAACACAGATCCAGCTCTAGCAGCTATTCCAAGGGAAACCAAGGATCAGGTTTTGGAAAAGGTCCACATTTCTGTTAGCAAGTTGATGTCTTCTTTAAACATATTCCTTCAAATAATGAAAGAAATATTCAATAATGTTCATAAATGTTGAGCTTTTCAGAGAAGCCCAACAGAAGTTTCTCCCCGAGCGAATCCCAGCCAAAAATACCAACATTTGAGTGCAGTTGAATGCCAAATATTGTGCACTGGAGTTTTGCCTTTTACCTCAGAGGGTCCAGCAGTATGCACAAAATCCTCAGAAAACTACTAGCCCCTGCCAATCACTGCATTTATAACGTACATTTTCAGTATGAAGAGCAAAATGCACAACCCTAGTTATTTTAATACCTCCATGTCAAATATTAAGACAAACAGACCTTTTAAGAATAAGCACAAAGAGGAAAGCAAATATCACCCAGACAGCCTACTATGAAAAATATGAGCTGACCTGAAAAGAGCAAACACACCGTGAGCAGGACATCAGCTTGGGCACTGCAACCACAGAGTCCTCATTCTGCAGCTCCTTAGTGGTGGTGGCCCTGTTGGCTGAGAAGAGATACTGATAATTCCAACATAAACCTTTATTTTTGATAGTCTGGGCCCCCAAAAATCTTTCCAGTGTACCATAGGTTGATGGGCACATGTTTTCCTTCAAGTTGCTGACCAGTTCCCTTGGATCCAGAGAGAGCTTTCATGCTTGCATAAAGAGGGGATCTGGCTTAACACTCTACCTTTATGTGGCATTAGTGTCACAGGTGATTATCTCTTAATAGGACACAACATATCATAGAAGGTGGGTTAAACACAGGTCAAATACAGAGTCTGGCAACTATAGACAGGTCCCACTGAAGCAGCAGCAAAGTTCCCCTACACTGAGATCACATCCCATCAAAAAGCACACGTGTCTGAGAAAACCAAGTAAATTTAGTTGCATGCTTTCTTTCCTTTTTTCTTTTTTTTTTCCCTTAGAAGAAAGCAAACACAGATGGAGATAAGTTGAAAATGATGGCATGTCTGCCAGCAAATATCTTGATGCCAGTCTAGCTAGAAACGACTCTTTGAACATACAGAAGAGGAACAGTTTCCTTAGCAACCAGGCAAGAGCTCTGAGAACACCTCTTCTGCTCTGTGCTGCTCTGCCCTTCCCCAGCTCCGTCTGCCACCTGCCACTCACGGATTTCATTTAGTTCAACATTTATAAGGTCCATACGGGACAATTTCTGCACGTGGAAGAGCGAGGAATGCTAAAAAAAGGGAGCTGAGTGGCAGGAAGGAAATCCATCCTCACAGTGAAGGGGGCACGTGGCTTGCACACCCTGCGGTGGAGATGACGCCTCGTGCACTGAGAAGTTCTCTGGTTTATCAGGCTGAACCTGTCCTTTTCAAATACCAGATCCCCTCTCCACAGAGCCTTGGCTCTGCCCCAGGTTTTGAACCTCTTCTGCTCCCCTGCCTTTGCAAAGCAGCTCAGGGGCTCAGCTGCTGTTTCCTCCCTTTTTATGCAGCTGCTGCCAGAAGGCACGGGTCCTAATATCTACATCTCTTTATGTTTTCAAAGGTCTAGCCAAATGTTAATCCATGCATGTGATCTTTAGACACCACTACATTCCAGACTGTCCTGGAAAACGAACCACCCAGTTTGGAGTTGCAAGGAGAGTTGGAAGGGGATGAAGAGGAGATGACAGATCAACTTTATCACCAAAACCTTCCCAATTCTTGAATGAAAACAATATGATTTTTATATTATAACTCCTTTTCTTTTTGTCTATATCCAAACTTTGTAACTGTTTTTACACTTTCTCTGTTTCATCTTGAATGCATGGTTTCAGGTTGTCCCACACATTTATAAAACCTTCAGTTAATACATGTAGATATTTCATTTTCTCCATTAAAAATTGGTGAAAAGCTTCTATAGCACAAGATATTCACCTTTATCAGATATATATGACATTTTGATGTGGGACTGTACGTCAGGTAGAATATAAACCAGTAGTATTGCTAATATATGCTAAGGCTGGAATTCTGTGGCAGCTTAATCCCTTTTATCAGGGAACACAAAGGAACTGAAATTGCTGGCACATGACCAGCAAGGAATTCCTCTTCCTCTCTGCTGCTGAGAATGTAAAAGTGGTTGCATCCTTCCTAAGAGACCTTACAAGGGAGGCACCCTGTGCAAGAAAGATGTAATTTTAGGTATGCAAAGTCCTAAGGCTCAGGAAGCTGTCTGCTTTCCAGACCTCTAGAAATTACCAGATTAGTATTGCCAGGAATAACCCATGAAAATGAGATGTAACTGACCTTGCTTACTTTGCTTTCACATCTGACAAGTGTAAGCCTTATACAGAGAAACAATCTCCATCTCAAAACCTAATCTGAGCAGATAAGGAGTTTCAAAAGTGAAGCATCCCACATGAAGTGGTAGCATGCTGCAAGTCTATTGAAAGCATCATTGAATTTCATATGTTAAAAAAAAAAAACAAAAAAGCCACAAAAGACACTGAAACTTATTGGTTTTAATCACACAGCAATTTTTGCTAAAATATCCTAATGCTTCTGAGAGATGTCTGAATGAGACATGAATATAAAGAGACAAGACAGGAATCCCTCTTGACTTTAAACCATCTGTGATAAATTTCTGGAAGTCGGTTAGGTGATTATATCCCTGGATGCTTTAATCACAGCAGTATTCTATCATACACATTTCTGAAGCATCCATTTGGAAAGACTGATCTCATCTGTCCCTAATTGATCAATCTATGCAGCCCCTTAGAAATACTCATACCATGTCAGTTGGGTGTTCAGAACTTAAATGATTGGAGAGTTTCCAAATCCATGTTCTAAATTGAATTTCCCCATTTGCTGAAGCATTCTGCAGGATCACAGCTCTCGGGCTGGGAATGCATCCCTCCGCTGTTGTGAGCTAATCAAACATAACATCAGGCAAGAATTATTTATAAAAGTTCATTTATTATAGAAATTTATCTCATGCTGGCTTTGATTGATGGTATCAAAATGACTATTTGCTTCAGAAGGTTCTACTTTTGCATGTGTGCTTGTAATGCTACCTATGTTGTTTTTATGAAAAAAAAAATCGCTTTTTTGGGTGAGGAAATGCCTCTGATTTTCTGAACCAGCCACAGCTTTATGAGACAGGATGGTTCAAACAGCAGGGAAAGGGAAGCAGCCTTTACTGTGCCCTTTCCTTTTCCTTCCCAAGCCTTTCTTTTATCCCTCCTTCCACTTCCTCAGACACAGAGCAGTGATAATGTTGAGAAAGTGAAAAGCGTAGATAAGGAGCACATCTGAGTTTGTGAAGGAAGTAAAATTAACATTGATTGAGGTAAATCAATCAATCAAAGGGAAAAAGGAGATGAACTGTCTGAAAGAAAGCAACAATTGAATGGAAAATGTACTGAAGTAAGGAGGGGAGAGCACAGGAAGAGAGGAGATGCACTTACAGAGCGACAGCTCTCCTGGTCCCAGAGTAGTTAATGGGAATTTTGATTTCGAGAGTCAGGATATTACCCATGTCATTTAAATAGCAACTGGCAGATGTTTAATCTGCAGATGGAAAGAAAATTAGATGAAAGATGAGAAAATAATGTCCCTGTAGCGGTTTAACAATGGAAAGCTGTTCTTCACTCGTAGGCGTTCGGAAGCCAGTGCTGCTATTCTGAGTTTATTGTTTCGGTTGCATTTGTTCTGTTCCAAAGACAGTGACCTGATTATTCACCACATATTTGCACAGGGGGGAAAGTGAAAGTGGACTCCCTTTAGGTGGCCAGCTAGCCCTACCACTCTCACCATATTCTGACTGTGAAAATGACATGAACCCTTTTACCTAAAAGGAAAGATAACTGTAAAAACAAGGACACTTCCAGGACTACAGGTACCAGAAAACTGAATAAAATATAAATACATACATGAGAGTGAATAACACTGATTAAAGTTGAAATAAAACCCAGCAAATAGAAGGTGGAGGGGAAATATTTCCATGTTACAGCCTTCTGGAAACCCATGGATTACTTTCCACTAAAGTTTTACCAGTACTGCAATATTTATAAAAATTCCTTGAACAGTGTTCCACAAATATTGTGAAAAATTCATATGTTATTGCCCATCACTAATTCATATCCCCTTCTTCTCTTTCTCATTTTGGATGAATTTTTAAGGCTTTCTTTTGAACAAAAAGAGAAGTGGTTAAAAGACAACCAAAACTATAAATCTCAGATTGACTTGAGCACCTCGTCACAAGATATATTAGCATCCTCCAGTTACACACGTGTCATCACTTCATCTCCCTAATCACTCTAAGATTCCTGTTCTTCCACTAACAAAGTATTATTAATTGTGAAGTAAAGGTAACAGAGCGGTAACCCAGAAATCTTCTCACATTCCCATGCCTGACTTGATCCAAAATCTTCTTATTTGGGGGTTTTACTGAATTAGTAGATAACCTTTTTTTGGGTGTTTTACTGAATTAGCAAATAACCTTCTTAGGCAACCAAAGATGACAAAAGTCTGTGTGGAACACTCTTACAAAATGTCAACAACCATCATTGTGTTGGCAAATGCATCCCAGAAGCACAGAGGACCCTAAAAGAGTCATTACAGAGTAAACAAGGTATTAATGAATAATGGAAAGCCTGAACAAAAACAGAATGTAGGCAATTACAGCCCAGATGCAGCACAGGGGAGAAAAAAGCAAACACCGCAGCCCGAATTTACCGCAGCACTTCCCAGCAAAGAGCAATTTCTCCTCTATTGAAAAGCAAGGGCCCTCAGCAAGGCAAAAAAATAGCATTGAGGAGCTCCATAGATGAAACTATTAGTTGAACCCAGGTGTTTAGGACAGCACTGCTTCAGAGCCAAGGTTTTCTGGGCATGATGAGCAGTCCTAGAGAAACCATTTCTTTAGAATTCTGTTTAATGAGAGTGTTCCTTGGATTAAGCTTTAATGGGTCCTCTAAAAGGCCTGCACTGTTCTGTTCTGCACGTATAGCCAAATGCCAAGAGGACTTGGAGAAAAAAACAAATCTCAGAAGTTACAGAGCCTAAGTTCAGTTGAGATAAGCAACAACGAACAACAAAATCTTCTTCTTTTTTCCGCACCACTTATGCTCAACATTTCCTCAAGAGGTTTCCGGAGCTTCCTGCTCCAAGGCAGAATGGAATACTATCCAAATAGCCTCCTTTGTAATTAATCAATATCACTGCTTTGAGCCTTTGCAAGAACATTACACTCCAGGTTAAACAAATATTTCAAAAAATATGAGGAAAAATAAATTGAAAATACAAAGCTTGATGGATAACACCAGTTTCCCATTCCTACATGACTCTCTTCATATGTTCTGAAACAAAGAGAATCCTTTTAGATGCCTGCCAAGTTCAGCAGCATAATACTGATTAAAGACATGAAGAAAATGGGAAATAAAACTACCTGAGAAAAATTGTCCTTTACCCTAAATCTAACATGTACAGATCAAAAGGGTATATTCTAAATTCCCTCCCTTAACACATGCAGAGTTCTGTGCCCATTATTTCAGTCAACTGCATTGTCATCTGACATTCTCAAGCATCACTAGTAATTTACTTATACCATATTTAAGTATTTTAATTAGACTTGTAGTCATAATAGCCACTAAAGCATCATTACAAATTATCCCCTTAAACAGAGTCCTCCAATCAATTTTATCTCTTGTTATAATACCCTAAGCACTTCAGAAATTAAAGGGATATGTTCAGCCTTTTTTTTTGGTCACTTTAGGTATGATTCAAAAATGTAAATTCCCATGATTGTCTGTTCTCCATGATGGTACCACTAACTTTCTGCAGTCACCCTGCTTCTCCCAGGTTCCTACAGAACATTTCCTAAAGTTTTGTCAAGATCACGACTGATTCGACCGGGTTCTTCTCACACTTGTAAAATGCCATCTCTGGACTGCATGTCTGCATCACTTTCATTTCTGAATAAGCATTCACAATAAACAATTAAATATGCGCAGAAATTAAAGTTAAATTTTTGAACGTTTACGAAGTAATAGTATGCAATTAATTTGTCTAATATTTTTAAATAATTTTGCCACTGACCTCTTTCAACTTCCTTCAGTGTTGGCAATTTTAAAGCCAGAGATAAGTCTCTGAAATCAGAGACTTCTATATCAGTGTCTTGATATACGTAACCAGTAAAACAGGAATTACATAGCCCATGTGAATTTCTTTAGGGTAAGTACCAATAAAAGTGCTTTAGGCAGCAAGGAAACCTTGAAGTCTGAGATTACTGAGTCTGAGATTACTTGAGAGGACAAACCGTTAAAGCAAGACCCAAAGGGCACCTTTCTTTGATCAGGCAAAACAGGTAGTGAAGAGGACCTTGGAAAACAACTTGGCTTCCTTTTCAGTGTAGAATGAGGCCCTAATAGCTGCTGACATCAAGCAGATTAGCTCATTCATAGTGGCACTGCACACAGAAAAAAATTACAACACTTTTCTTCAGAGTCTGAAGCTGCATAAAGTACATGAAAGATGATAATTATGTATATATTTAGGGTAAGATCATCCTTTGAGAAGAGCATTAAAGAACTGGATTTCTTGGTAAGACTGCAAGCTGTTTATTTAATTGCTTGGATTTCTTTGTGTTTGTCTTTTTTTTTTTCAGTACAAACTGATTAAATGCAAAATCAAGTAGAACCCACCATCAGCTGCTTCTAAATCCCTGTTCAGCTCCTGTCAAATGGCAGGGAAAGCTTTGCCTCCTTGAAGATTTTCTCAGTGGTATCACTGGTCTCCGATATGCCAATTTTTACTGAAAAATTATTCTGGCTACTCACAATAACCACATTAAATTAGATCTTAAAGACGGAGGCCATAAATATACGTTCCACAAAAAACATGCACTTAATGGAAAAGACTTTGTGGAGTCTTAATTTATTCACTAACAAAGTTCCAAATGATCAAATATATCTCTGATGATAAGGCCATCAGAAAAACATCAATAAATGTGCTATATTATCGTTATTTTTAAGGGCTATACATATACCTTTTTGACAGAAGAAGCTTGGTCTGACCTGCATGATCAAAACCCACTTGTTTCACCACTCAGATTTCTGCTGCTGGCTCAGTACGTAGAAATGTATTTACCTTTCTCCCAGAAGCAGTCATTTTCCTGATCTGGTACAGATAAAGTCTTTAAACATCAGTCTGGGTTTTTTCTTCTCACCTCACATTTTATTTTTCTGTAACACAGTACCAGGAGATGTCAATTGATTTTTTCATCCAGCAGTTCTGAAATATTAGAGCTAACCTCTTGGAAACAAAACAAAAGCCAAGCAGCACTATTACCATAAATAACCAAAGTAAATATTAAGGTAACTTGCCTTTGGGGGAATTAGTTCTGTGCTCTTCATAAGATTTTTAGGCATTACAAAGTCAAAATGTGAGGGAAGACTGAAGCTATAGCAAAGGGCTTCATCTTGAGGATTCTTCTAAATACTTTGAGTCAGGACTGAACTGGTAATAAAGTCGAAAAAATGTTAGTATGGGAGGCAAAGTCACTGCTCCAGCAAAGGAAGCACTGCAGAAAACAGACCCTCAAATTGTCATTTCTCAATATATCTTCTTTCCCATGGGCTTATTGTCAAGAGGTCAATGACGATGAGCAACTATCTCATCTCAGAAGAGTATTTAGCAGGCTGTTCAGAAGGTATGCTAATAAGGGGGTAAGTAACTTAGATATTGTCAGAAAGGAAATATAAAGTCCTCCAAGGTAAATCCATTACTCCTTCTGTGAACATCTGTGAAAATATTTCTTCACAATATTTTTTAAGAAAAAGAGCTTTCACATTTTGGTGCAATGTTATTTTGATTACAAGTTCAAAGGACAATCTTTCAATTTCCATGCTAAGATTTCAGCAGATAATACACAACACTATAGTAAAGTTAATATATTAATAAGAAAAATATATCTCTTATGTATGCTATCTGTGAAAATATTATTTTTGTCTAATGTTCCAGGAAAATTGTTTGTCAAAATACATAATAGAAGTAATTTGTTAAAAGCAAGGTAACATGAACTTGGATTCACGATAGTGCAAATGCTGGGCCCAGAAACAATGAAATAGTGTTTTTAATTCACTGTATCTGTGTGGAATAACAGGGAGAAGGTTCTTGGCCAGGCACAAGAAGTAGGACACAGTGATTATTAGGATGATTATGACCAGATTTATTGCTGAACCAGTACCTAAATATTGCCAAGGAAGTTTTTAAATAAAAAACAGATTGTAGTATCTAAATGGTGCTAGTATCAGCAGACTCAGCTGGAAACCTACAGCTTTAGAGTCTTTGGTCTTGCAGAATCTTGCAGGCTGATGTGCACCAAAGTCAATGCAAACATCCCAGCTTCCCCATCTCTGGAATGCATTAATTGTGTGAGCATCCTGAGAGTTCCTCCTGCAAGTCCCATCTAGTGTGCTTGGGACAAAGCACAATGTCCATCAGAGGAAAGGGAGCGGAGGGCAGGACAAGACCCAGATATTTTTGGTCACCATCACATAATCTGACCTAGAAAAAGATGACAGAAAATGTGCTGCTCATGTCCTTTATTTACATCAGCCTTGCAAGGCAATTCTCCAATAAAATTATTTGCTTTTCATGCAGTGTTGAGACGTTAATGTGAAACACGAGCAAAACATTCACTGTTTTTCAGGTTCAGTTTTTCATGGGTGGGAAAAAAACCCACCATGGAGATGTGCACTGTAAATGTTCTGTTAGAAAAATAAATACAGAATGGAGACTGTGCCATTATTTCCTTACTGCTGTGTTTTGTGCTAGTTTATGTTTTATGTATGATCCAAAATCTAAAGTATTAATGCTATTCCTTTAATAAGTTTCAGATGTCTTCCAGAATGGCTTATTTATGATGTAAATGAAGACATTCACAGCTATGGACACAGAGCTGGAAAGCCAAAGAGCAGTCACAGGGTTTCCCATGTTCTTCTACTGATCGAAGCTGCACTGCACAAATTTCACAGGTTTTGGCTGCTTTTCATACATAGTGATCCTAATTCACACAATTAATCCCTCTGCAGTGAATTCAGGCAACTTTCTGGGAAATCTGATATGTATTTCTTAATCATGAATGTTTTGCCAGTAGATTTAAAGTTAATTCAGTGTTAACAATAGACAAAAATGCTTAAAAATAATTTAAAATTTAAGCTAACAGAATTGGGTTGAATAAATCCATTGCAGTGGGAAATACTGGTCAAGGGGAAAAAAAAATACAGTCCTATAACTGAATTAGGAAAATGTAGAAAAGAGAGAAAAATAGACCTACTGCCATTTTCACATTAGAATTAACAACATGAAGAAGTGTCATATGCAAAATTCATACAGAGGAAAATCAATAATTTTTTTTTCCTTTCTTGTCTTTTTTTAGTTTCCAAATACAGTCACATATACATGCACATACATACCAAGTGTAAATAGCTAATCTGGGAAACTGAAATTGAGGGTCAAAAGTCCACATATCCTCCATACTCCAGAAATTTGACAGAATTGGGTAATGCTACTCCTGGTTAACTTACTTTTGTTCTGCAGCCACGTTTTTTTATTCTACTTATCAGCTTGCCTGCAGCACCAAGAGGAATCAGCAGTACCATCGATTCAGTTCTTTCTTGCCTGTCTTTATATTCCAGTTTCTTGATTTTTTTTTTTTTTTGAAAAATGAAGTAAACTTCATCTCACAGAAAAAAAAAGGTATTACAAGAAAAAAAAATTAAAGTGACAGGTTAAAAAAAAAATAGTAAAACCCTCACAGCTTTAATGTTCTGCTTATACCCTGAGCAAGACACTGCTCCCTTTGCCTGTCACAGCAGAGCACTGCTCTTGGATTGCAAAGTTAATGCAGTGTGTGGTGGTGAAAGGAATTGCTTGCTCCTGTTAACATCTAGCTCATCAGCAGGAAATGCCTTGTCCATTAAATACCTCTTTAGCTCTCTTTTGTCCAACTCGAGGAACAGGAGCACCTCTGACAGCCAGGTAATTCGGCTTTAAACAAGCAACATCCCGAGGCAGCCTGACCCTGCCAAGCTGGTGAAGGAGACGAGGCTGGGAGTGGAGGTTGGGTGCCTGCAGAGACAAGGAGAAGGAAGGAAAGTCACAGAGCTGTCACTGATAATCTCTAGGAATGCTGGACATCACTTTTGAATACAGACACCCAGAAATAAGCATCTAGATAAAAAGTGAGTGTGTGAATTAGGAAACTCGTAACACAGCTTGGACATCATTCTATGGCACAGACATCATCCCTAAAACTGGGGGCAGCTGGAGGCATGAAGGAAATAAAATTAAGGACAATGGAGGGAACCTGCACTTCAACGGTGCTATTTTTCTCCACTAAGGAAATTCTGGACCACTAGCTCAGATGCAGAAACGCAGATAATAAATGTACAAGGAAGCATGACAGATTAATTATCTGTGCTGATACTTTTGCTCTATTTAACAAAAGTGCTCGTGCCACTTTAATCGATGCACGTTTAAAAAGACAAGAGATCATCTGGAGACTTCTCTTTCCCACTAAGGCACAAACGATAGGATTTACTCCTGTGATTAGTAAGAGCATCAAGTGTATTTAGCTCTTAAGTCACACTCACAAATAGACTGGGGCAGGAAGCAAACCTTCTACTAATAGTTTAAAAGTCTTTGTAGACTCTCCTGTCTGTGTGGCTTGCCCTGAAGAAGACAGAGCCTTGCAGATCATTCAACAGCCTTTGGTCTTGCAGAATGCACAATTACAAGGCAAGGCACCTGTGGAGCTACTCTAGGATTTTACCTCAGTGTGCTACTGATCTCAGCGCTTTTACTCACTCCAGTGAGTGTTCCCTGTCTTGAGGCTGGATGTGCCCTGCAGGAATCCTTGCCAGGGGAGAACAGAATCCAACCAGAAGCTGCCTGCAGCCTCGGGAGCCTCAGTTTGTGCAGCTGGCCCAGTCTGCAGCAGCATTTGATACCCTTTTGCAGGCTGATGTGCACTGAAGTCAATGCAAACATCTCAGCTCCCCCATCTCTGGAATGCATTAACCACGCAGATAATTCCTCCTGCAATTCCCACCCGGTGTGACTATCTTGGGACAAACCACAATGCCCACCAGAGACTGAGGAAGGGGAGAGGGTGGATGTCAAGCCCTATCTTTCATTGCCATCACACACACATTGGTAAGTATTTGCAAAACAAGTACATGAATGGAGCCTTTTGACTTTTCTGAACATGTGAGCTCTAAGACCATCCAAATCCAATTTGTGATTATTCTAGTCTCCAGGAAACCCGATTTGAACGGCTCAAATAGTGAAAAAGGTTTCTTGAGTACAATTCTAGGTATGATAAACAAACAAATCCCCATTTATACTAAGTACTTACGATGCACTTTGGAATTTTTCTAAGGCTAGTTAAATACCTTAATTGTTCACTAACTATTTGCAAGGAGAAAAGCAAAATGCCTGAGAGAAATTATTCATAATAAACAATTCAGTCAGAGGTTTTAAAGTGCTGCAGTGCAAGTTCCTTTTACAACACCTGAAGTGTTACACTAATAACGAATATGTTGGTACTTACATTTAAACTAATTACCCTGTTCTCCTGCATTCAGAAGGAAAGCATTTCTAGGGTGTGACATATTTCATTTTTAGCAGACAATCTAGGAATAGGTCAGGTGCCTTTTCAGGGAAAAATATCTGTGTTTAAGCTGACACAGATATTTCACAGCAGCCTTCTAATGCCCAGGCAGATGCACAGCTCATGAAGGATACAGATTTTTTTTTCATTTTGCCTGGCCATTCTGTACTAGTCCAACAGAACTATTCTAACTACAAGCCAAATATGTACATTTATATCAGTCACAGCCAAATGTGATCCATTCAAATAATTTTCATGGAAAAATCCTCTCTGTGTCCTTCTCTAAACCTTCTAGAAAGGTCATCTTGTTGGACTATTTTTTGTAGTGAAAACTGCAATATCTAGTGAACTGTCTTCCTGACATCTTCCCATAGGCCAGAAGAAGGTATGGATGGAAAGGAAAAAAAAAAAAAAAAAGAGAAAA
>VZRJ01012906.1:286425-369537 GCA_013397565.1 Ptilonorhynchus violaceus
AAACCAAAAAAAAACCCACCAGAATCCAAAGGAAGAAAACAATGCAGTATAATGAGCATTTATTGCTTTAAGTTGTTTGGGAAAATGCTGACCAGAAGAGTTCAAAATATTGAAACTGCTTAAAAACTTTTATTACATATTAATACAAGGCAAAGAGAATCTGTTAAATCTTACTCTTGGAACTAGAACTGAGGGTAAAAAAATGAAAAATATGCATCAGACCACTATAGCTAGAGACTCAAACCTCACATTTCGCCTCGCTTGGTGATGAATATTCATTTCCTGTGATACATATGATTTTATATCATTTGTAGCTTAAAAAGCTGTAATGGCAATCATAGCATAAGAGGCGGAGGCCTGTATGGGAATGTAAATATGATTTTGAAAATAGTGAATCAAACTAGAACTTGTAATTTCCTCAGTAAAAAAAAGAAGTGTACTGGGTCCTGGTTTCAGTATCTTTTTGCTCCTGAACCAGATTTTCTAAGTGAAGTTAACAGTACCCCAACCGCAATTTTGGGAGATAGGTTTTTTGGCAGTGCAGAAAAGCCAACATTTGAGCCAGCTGTGGTATTACTGGGCCAAATACATACATAATAATAATAATTAGACCATCGACAAGCTTTTATAGTTTTAAAATTTGAGTGTTTTTAAAGAATGGTGTTTGAAAAATTAGTCTTCTACAAGGTGTAGAAGGCATAAGGTAAGTTTGAGGAATTATTCAGGAATCTTTAAGTGACTGCACCACTGAACCTACATAATGACTCTAGACCTGGAAATTCAGAATCTTCAAAACATGAAGTCCCTCTGGGTGTTCTTTGTAGCTTTTGTACTTGCAGCACTCTGCTTTTGACTATTTAAAGTTCAAACTCCCTTTTTAACTTTGTCACTCACAGTCTGTCCAGGCTGTTAAACCTGCTCTGAAAAAAGGGCCAGATAGATTCAGTCTTTAAAACATACTGCCAAGGATGTGTTCCTCTGAATTTTTCAGCTCCAAAAAAAAAAAAAAAGAGTAAAGAATAGCAGCTTAATACCAGGCTAAATGTTAAATTCTCCCCTTTGTACAAAAACTGTGTCATAAAACTGATGCCAGATAGAAACACAACCCTGCCTCTGGCAGAAAATAACATTTCTGTTATTAGTATTTCTTAATTCTCGTGGTACACAGGCACAGGGAAAGGGAATGGCTTTGCTGCCTGTCAACCTCTCACTTGCACTGCCAGAAATACTCCTTCAGAGTTAGGATAAGCTTTGGATGCAGAGCAGCAGCTCAGCTCTGCTTTAGGTTGTCCCTAAAAGATGCATAAACCAAAGAGCCAAACTTGCTGTGACCCACTCTTGTGCACTCTCTTTGACAGGTGAAACAGGATTCTTGGTGGAAGGAAGAGCGAATAATTATTTTCTTGACATCAGCAAGCCTCTGCTCCTCACTGCCAGGAACACTGCTAGAACTAGAACCGGGATGTAATTACAAACCCTGTCTGAGAACTTTAAGTGGCACCTGAGCAGAATAAATTGCTGTCAAAAACATCAGAACTGATCTTTCCACCCCTGTGGGAGCGTTCTCAAAAGCAGAAGAAGACATTGAAGCAGTGATCACTCACTGGAAATGGCCCCAAAGCCTCCTGTGAAAGCAGTGCTGGCCCTGGGAGAGGACCATAAGGAAGCAAACAGCATTTCTGCTCAGAGCAGGGGAAAGGATGCAAAGTAAAAGAGGGACCTCATGTGTCACCAAGAGCTGCCTCACTTACAGTGGAACCTGGAAAATCCCTCCTTAACCACTGCTCCAGCAGAATGGTTGAATATCAACTCTGGGAAAGCATCAAAATCTGCTTCAGAACTGAACATTCCCAGCCTTTCTACCAATTCCCAGTGCATCCTTCTTGATAGTGCTGAGCTTTGCCAGCCTCTGATTCTTACTGGTATTCAGAAATAACATCACCTCCTCCATAAAACTCCTGAGGAGCTCAATCCCATGGGTGTTCTGAGTCCAAGTTCAATCCAATAAGTGTTCTGAGACTAAATTTAACACACATACCCTGGGAGATTCACAAAGCAGCACCAGCCACCTCTTTCCCTTTCAGTAACCATGGAGCTGCACCCCAGCTGGGAAGAAACGGAGGGGGCTTTTGTCACAAGGAAACATGCAACAATCAGGTAAAACTCTTCTGTTATGTTTAAGACATGCTTCATTTGTTGTCAAAATGAGGGAGATAGGTCTGTGTTTCCAGGAGAGCAGCTGCAGCTCTGAGGCTATAAAGAGCCCTGGCAGCCTTGGTCCCTCCCAGTGGTTTTATATTTTATTTATAAAAACTGTTATTATGTATAACTGGGTGGGGAGTTTTGAGCATTTATGGCCAAAAATAATTTAATGAAACCTCACGTTAAGTGGATATTGTCAGATCTTTACAGACTTTCAGATCTTCTGCTGAATGCACTGAGGAATTCCTGCCATTTATAAATTACTATGGTTTTGCTTATACTATTGTGATGTTGAGAAAAAATTTCAATTTCACATGCATGACATTAAAATTGTATATATAAATTCAGGAGCCAGCTAAATTAAAGTATCAAGATTGAATTAATTTCAACAAAAGAAATAAACCTGATGCTGTTGAGTACTTTCAAACTCTGATTGTCAGCAGTGCAAGAACTTGCAGATTTCCTGATCTGCTCTTTATTGAAGCACAGTTGATACTAATTTGATGAATGTAGAAATACTGGCTACAGTGAACTAACCTTATTTAGGAATAAAGAAATATAAAAGCATGCCACCACTGCACGGCAGCCTTTGTGTACAGCTTCCTTCCTTTTACCTTTATTACCTCAGAATGAGATAAGATGAAGACAAGAGCCAGCAAACCAGAACCCAGACACCTTGAAGTGCTGACCCGACAAACGAATTTCAGTTCTTCCATCTGATGGAACTTTCCTTTGTCTCGATTTGCTACATTTTCCTAAGCAAGCATACAAATAAGTCCAGAAAATGCACATTTTTACATATTGTTTTCCTATAGCCACATGTATGGATTTTTAATTTTTTTTTTTTAATAGGACCAACTACATGAGATCACAGAAACAGGGGAGGTTGTCTCAAAATAAAATTGAGTCAGGGGAGACAAGATTTGGCGTTCCTAGTTTATATCCTGAGTGATGCTCATAAACAGACTAGACATGATCTGCTTTAGTAAAAGATATCCTCACAATTGTGGGTGTGGTTCATGATTCAGCTGAAAAAAAAAAAGTTACTTTTCAAAGAAATTAAGCATTAGATCTATTGGGCTTTTGGGTTTTTTTTGTTGTTTTTTTTTTTGTCTNAATGAAAGTTGTAATCACATATCAAAAGCGAAAGTTACAACTACATATCACTTTCACTCTTTTTTCATTTATTCTATGTCATTACTCATTTTTGCACACACATTATCCTGTCCAATCCTGTATGAGAAAATAAGGTATNTCTGGTTTCAGTGTTCCCAGAAGGAAAGGCCATATTAATAAGGAGACTCAAGACCAATCTCCTCCTATGGAGTATCATTTACTGACAGGACACGTAGCCACTCCCTACCTTATGGCCCAGAAGAAACATTCTGTTCTTACAGAAGTGTGTTTAAAAATAAAACACATAAAACTCTTCAGGTTCTTCTACAACTGGTAGCAGCGACCACACTGGCACAATCGATGAAGCATCCTCAGGTCACACTCGTGTTCTGTTGCAGATAGGTAAAACCTTGCAAAAGTGTTCCTTTCTACAGTGGTTTGGCTTGGAAAATTTTTACAGAAAAGGTTCTCACCCTTCCCTTTGCCCAGAGGCTCATCACAGAGCCAGGACATGAGGCAAAAAAAGTGCCTGGTGCATTCAAAGCCAGAATGGCAATGGTTTTATCTTATGAACTTGTTCAAGTTGTTAAAGAAGGGACGATGCAGGGCCTGCTTGTAAGGGATTACTCACCAATCCAATCACTTTCCAAGCTTTTTGCATTCATCTGTGTTTGCTCCTGAAAGAACAAATTATACATAAGATATCTGTGTTCTGCAGAGTTTAATTAGAAACACAGAGTGGGAAAACAGACATGAGAAAGACTGTTTAATTATTTAACAGCATTCAAATAACCAAGTTACTCAGACTCAAAAGCAGTCGGACTGTGGTACAGCTGGTGCTTTGAGAGGTTTTATCTTCCTTTGATTTTTCATTCCATATAAATTGAAAGACATGATAGGCATATTTTAGCTCATATTTTCAATTACTTTTGAGCAGATAATATGGCTAAGGCTCAGCAGCCAGCTTAGAAGAAAAGGAAATGGTGTCTCTGTTAAGTCAATTTGCTAGAGAGCAAAGGGCACTGTCCTGTAGCTGCTCATTACCCTGGTCTCTCACTGCCTTCCCAGGCAGCTGGAAGAGCTCAGTGTGGAGGATGGATAGCAATTTGCAGTTCTGAGTCCACAATGTGCACATCTGCTTAATTTTCAGTGAAATTATGGGCTAAATACTTTTATCTCTACCTGGAAAACCAGGGACATTCTCTTCATGGAGAACACTGCCAATATTCCTACATATAAATACCCAAATTTTTATTTGACTGAACCTGTCATCCACACAGACACACAGGAACCATCACTAGGGATCAAACCCAGAAATGTCAGGAGTGAAAGATCAAAATTCCAGTTTATCAACTGAAAACTCGATCATCAAGATGGAATAATTAGTCTGTGCAGTCACTGGAAAGAGGTATTGTAGGTGCTAGTGGAGATAATTTCTGTTTTGTTCTTCAGATAACAATATATCTAAAGAAAATTAGCCCATAAAATTGTTTTCACACTGACTACAAAACAGCCACCCGAAAGAAACTTTTAATCTCTTACAAGCTCAATAACCAGGCACAAACTCAGAATCTGAAAGGAAAGGTCCTTCTCTTGGACCAGACACACACAGCTGCTCTTTAACAAAGGTGGAATGAATGTTGGTGAGTGCAGAATTAGTAGTTAACTCACTGCAGCTACTCTGCTAATTCCTGCTCTATTCACACAGTGTGCAATTATTGTGCATTACTTAACCATCTACAGATGTGCAACCATTAAGTGAATAATTATATTATTATTATTATTATTATTATTCTCAAAATGAAAGTTGTAATCACATATCAAAAGCGAAAGTTACAACTACATATCACTTTCACTCTTTTTTCATTTATTCTATGTCATTACTCATTTTTGCACACACATTATCCTGTCCAATCCTGTATGAGAAAATAAGGTATATATATGGACTCATATCTTAATGGCAACTATTTTATTTACAAAGACAAAAGCATGATTGCTGTCTATATGGATTTATACAAAGCTCATATTAATAGAAAATACACTGCCTATAACTTTGAGAATAGAGATTGTTTAAAAATTTATAAGCTTCGTGATCCTCAGCCGCTTTTTCATGATTCATCTGTAATTCAAATTGAACGTGTTGTAAATTATTATAGATCAAAACTGTGAGTTGGTTTTTTTTAAACTTTGTATCAAAGGTAATCATCTTCTAATGATGTAGAATAAATTGTAAGTAAAATACATGAGGGTCTAAATTTTATTCAGGAAGCTGCCCTGAGGCTGAGTTTGAATGAGCAACCTTGGTCTCTTTAAAGAATTATTTTACTTGACAGAAAACAAAAAGTGGAGATAAAAAAGCCAGGGAAAATCAGCTTACAAAGTGATGTGCAGTGGAAGCCCAGTGACCTTTTTCTATTTTGACTATTCCCAATTTCTCTGTAATGCCATGAAATAGAGGAAAATGAGTTTATTCTCTTGAAATCATTACCAAATTCATTGGGTCATTAGGCAACAGAGAGATCTCTTGCACGGGAACTCTGAAATGCTCCATTCTGTGCATCAGACAAGTTGCTCCAGCACCACAATTTCTGAATTAAGTGTTATGCTGGCACTGAGCAGGAAATTTCTTTTTCCTCTCATGAGGAAATTTTCTGAACTGATAAAATAAGCATATTTTCAGTTTGAGTTACTCAGAATGTTCTACTGACATCAAAACAATCCTGTTCAATGTTAAGGGTTTTTGTGAGGATTACGGTTTCACTTCTCATTAAATTTCTGAGTATCATGCACGTAAATTCTGTTGCAGATAACAGAATCAAAATCTTCACTGTAACAAGGCAAGCATCTCATATCACAAAAATCACTGTTTCCCAAAGCATTTCCTGAGAAGTTAACTGAAACAAGCACTTTCTCACGAAAGGTTTCTGTTTTGCTAAATTACCACATTCAACCACAAAAATGTCTCACAATATTGAGAGGCCTTGTTTTTATGTTATGAAACCTATCTTTCCACTCTCTGCTAATACATCCCTATAACAAAAAAACTCTTTTCCAAATGGCAATTTTCCCACATTTCAAGGCTTATATCTGAAATTATATCATGTATTAAAGCTCCCTGTATTGCAGTGTCTGGCTGTGAAGGGTTCTGGGATGTTGCTACCTTATAAAACACACCACATCAATGACTAAAATGTAAAAATGGACTGGTCCTGCAGTTTCAAATGTCTAACATACCTGCACAATAGAGACAGGACAAATATGTAAGAGTTTCGAGGTAAATCTCACATGTTGCTGGGTCATTTTCTAAATCCACACCACAGATATGTCTCTTGTGATCCACTCTTTATTTCATTTGTCCTTTCCAGACAACTCTCTTCCTTAATTTCTTTTGCAGGAAATTAAATATCTCTGGGTAGAGCAAGATGCCCCACAGGGGCATCTCAAAACTGCTGCCTCTTTGCCTGTGACTAATAAGCAATAAAACCATGCAAATCAATCTTCCCTTGCCATCACACCAACAAAAATTTGTGTTCTATGTTTCTCTCTGTTGGTGTTCATCGTTCTCCACATTCAGAATACCTTTCTTTGCCAGTGAGACAAAATCTCCTCACTGGTATGCCAGATGTGCTTTGGTCAAACTTCCTGACCCTGTGAAGACAGAAGAGGGAAAGGTAACTTCTCAAGCTGTCGAAAATATTGACATTTCCCGACATCATCTTCATTTACCTCCCACACACATATATTCACTAAAAAGTCCTGAACAACCAGACTCACCTTGAATCCCAGAATCACAGAATGGGTTGGGTTGGGAGGGACATTACAGCTCATCCAGTCCCACCTCCTGCCATGGGCAGGGACACCTTCTGCTGGACCAGGCTGCTCCAAGCCCCGTCCAACCCGACCTTGATGTTAATGATGTTAATGATGATTAATGCATGGAGCAGGGTTTGTGGGTGTGTGTTTTGTAGGATGAGTAACTCAAGTCAAGTAGTGCTGGGAAAGCTAAAGTCACTTTTGCCCATGTTTGACTGACCTCACTGATCCACATCCTACTCCAGAAATGCCATTTTTCAGTGTGATTTGTACTTTTTTTTTGCCTCTGAAATAATGAGGAGGCCTTTGCCAGAGGTAGGGGGTAGGATTGTAATCCTCTGTGTGATTAGATCAGCAAAAGTCACTCAGAAACTGACTCTTGTTCACTTCTCTTGCCCTCTTTCTTAAGAAATCAAATATGATTAAAGACTTAGTTTTATTCTCATTGGAGCTAAAATAAATTATTAGAATGAAAGATCAATGTGCTTTACAAAATATAAAGAGTAATGACTTTACAGAGTTCACAGTCAATCTTGTGTGGTTGATTTCCTCCTTGAAGGCATATTTCATTTAAATAGATTTCGGAAAGTTGGTTAATATAAGATTGTATCTATACGTAACATATCAGCCCTTAGCTCTTTCTGAAAACAAGAGAATAAAATTTGCAATGAAATATAATAATTAAATATTTATAAGATTTCTTCAAGCCTATTTCTTGTATAAGTCAGAATCACCATTTCTCTTTGATTTGATGGCCCTACATTTTATCATTAACAATCACTGAATACCAAAATGAAGTTTCTTCCATGTCAGGGAAACAAACAGACAAACAAACAAACAAAAAAAAACTACGAAACCAACCAATCAACCAACCAACCACCACCAACAACAACAACAGCAACAACATAATTTTGAAGTTAAATCATTCTTATTCATTTGGGAAAATGATTCAGGTTCAAAAATCTACGGGAATCTCAAAATCTGCATTCTTAATTTCCTTCAACACTTCTGAACATGCTAATTTCATGTCCTGTAAACAGTTAAACTGATTTTGGTCCAATTATTCCAAATAAAGCAAAATGTGGGCAAGTCAGTAAGAGGTCCTAAATCACCTCAACAGTGTGTCTATTTTCTGTATTTCTGCTATGTTTTTTATCCCTCCAGTTACAAGCAGACCTGAGGGTTTGAAGGATGTGGCAATAGGAGGTAAAACACAAAAAAAAAAGCAAGAGCAAAATTTTGAAATGTTATTCAACAGCTTCAGTCTTCACTCAAATGCAACTATTGTCAAAATATACATATATTACAGGAAAATAGTCACCAGGCTTTCATCAGCAAGGTACTGACTCTCCTGGCTGGAGAAGGATAAAAAGCAATAGTGTCTTGCTTACAACTGAGTTTACCACAGAGAAAGTCATTTCAGTGTCTTTCTGTCCAGCAGCAAAGGAGCAGACCTCATAAATTTTTATCAGCAGTTTCTACAGAATCATTAAAGACTCAACTGCCAGTCTTTGCCCAGCTGTAAATGAGGGAAAGTGATCTTCCATTCCCAAACACCTGAGAATTACAAGATAATGGTTATCCCAACAAAATTCCATTGTAACAAAAAGGTGGCAGGACAGGATATGCATCCAAACTTGGGAAAATCCCTGAAGGCCTGATGAAAGAAAAGAACACATAGAACATATTGTGAATATTGTCATATTTCATATCTTCAGGTTGCAACAAGATCATTTTGTGTTCATCTGATGGTGACTTGTCCTGCAAAGAGGCAAAACAGTTAAATGAAGCATTCATTCCTCTTCACCACTGCATGTCTGCTCCTTGCAGCAATTTCCAAAATTCTCTTCCTGAATTTTTGCTTTGTAAAGGCCAAGTGACTGTGTAAATATTTGTCCAATGGAAAGTAGCCAAAATATACTCATGTAGCCAGTTTGCATTCATTTGCTATAAACATGTTATTCATTCTTCACCTTTTCAAGTGGTACGTGCTTGTGAGGGGAGTGAATAGGATTAGCCCAGCATGTATGAATAGATTTTCATAATTAACACAGTATTTGAATTCTTAATCCTGCATGGTTTTGGTGCTCGAAAAATTCTTAAGGCATTTAGGAAGAACAGTCTTGCAAGACTCTGAGAGATGCATAAGAGACACATTTCTAAGAAATGGATAGCACAGACAGAAGCATGCACTTTTCCAGAGATTTTTTCTTCCAAATTCTTTTAATTGCACAAAGACTGGATAAATGGTCAGTGAGAGGTTCTTTTAGAATTCACTGGAAGTATAAAATGAGAAGTACTCACTTTAGTTAGAAGTATCATGTATCTAGCAAATGAACTCTTTAACGCCTGACCCACTGTCATGTTCCCATCTACACGGCAGAAACACAAAATTGGATGCAGATTACATTTGAAAATTAAAAACCAAAAAGGTGGTTCTAAATATTATTCATTACAAGCTTTGTGGCTATAGTTAATTATTTTGATTAGATTAGTGGATAGGATTACCAGATAGTCAAAATATAAAGAGTTTCATTAAGCACTAAATCCACACAGATGAGAAACATAAGCTCTGAATAGTGTATTATTGCAGTGCTCCTAATGGTGTCCATGATACCAGATGCAGGCGTCTTGAGTTACCTCCCCTAAAAATTATATAGAGGATGCCACAAGTTTTAATGCAATGCTTTTCAGCTTTAACACATACTTATTTCCAATTATTAGAGTGACATTTTGGATTGCTAAAGAATCAAGTGAGGTATTGAGTGATAGCTTGTCTAGCTGAAGGATTTAATTCACAGTAAGAGGCCTCCTTGCAATTTCTTTGTTCTTTCGCTAGTAAGCACAAACTACTAAGTGTTCAGCTCTTATTTCAAGAATTTTTTCCATTCAGTTCAGGAGATGGAGTGTTCCTTTGAAATATACTTTTACATTATAACTGTATATTTTAATCTTTGGGCTGCTTTATGACTCTGAAGTTTAAGAACTATCTTTTGGAGAGTTATTCTCTTCTCATTTTAGAGTAAAATATCTAATGAAGAGCATGTCTTTTTATAAAAAGTCCAGTGGTTTCTCTCTCACAATCCACTGTTCACACCTTTTTCAGGCAAAATCTGCTAATTGAGGCAACCTACTGTGGAGCTGAAAGGGCTGCAGCTGGATTAATCAACCACTGTGCTAATGAGCAATTCAGCTGCAAGAACACCTCTCCTGTGAGGAAAGGCTGAGAATTGGATTTGTTCGTCCTGGAGAAGAGAAGCTTTGGGGTGACCTAATTTTGGCCTTCCAGCACCTGAAGGAGCTGACAGGAAAGATAGAGAGAGACTGTTTACAAGGGACAGAGTGACAGGCCGAGGGCGGGGATAGATGGGATATTGGGAAGGAATTGTTCCCTGTAAGGGTGGCGAGGCCCTGGCACAGGTTGCCCAGAGAAGCTGTGGCAGCCCCTGGATCCCTGGAAGTGTCCAAGGCCAGGTTGGATGGGGCTTGGAGCAACCTGGGATAGCGGAAGGTGTCCCTGCCCATGGGCTTTGAGGTCTTTTCCAGCCCAAACCATTCTGTGATTCTATGAACACTGTCAAGAACAACTCTTCCTTCAGCTATGCCAAAAAAGAACAGGACTGAGAGCACAAATAATCATGATGTGGTGCGTTGACAAGGATGTCTCATAGAAGACACAAGTCATGAAAGAGCCTTCAGGATTTACCAATCACACACAGAGTTTTACTGAAAGCTTCCATGTCTCCTCAAAGCCATCTGAAAAAGTCTGCATGTCCTGTTTACTGCATTGAAGTTATCACCCTCTATGTACTCAACACATTGGCTACAGAACCACAGGATCACAGAACTCATCCAGTTCCACCCCCTGCCATGGGCTGGGACACCTTCCAGTAGACCAGGCTGCTCATGATCCTGTCCCACAGCTACTGCCAGGACCTAGGGTTGTATATCTGCCAGACATGCCTTGAAAAAATGCTGGTTTTAAAAAAAAAAAGAGGGTGAAAAAGGTGTTTAACCGTTTTTTGAAACAGTTGATGGTCATATCATTTCTGCATGAAACCTGGCACAACAAGTAATAATTTTCACAGACTGGAAGGGACCTTTCCCCGCTTCACTTCATCAACCAATTAAATATCACAGAACACACAGATCTGTGCACAATGTTGTGGGATAACCCAGAAAAATTCCATGTGCATGACTGTTGAAAATAGCACACCAGCATAGGTAAGAATAGAGATTAATAGCATTTATGCTTTGAGCCATCTTAATGCTTTGTCAGATTAAATATTTCATTGAATATTTTGTTTGAAGGACATAAAAAATTTCAAGCTATCGCTGTGGATAACTCCAGGAGATTACAGAGGAGGGAGTTGTAAAGTTAATTGCAGTTAAACCAAATGAACAAAAATGTGCTCTGGTATGTGCCAAAGCCATGACAGCGAAAAGAAGCTCTACAGAGGTTGGAGAAAAGATTTTAGAGATTTTCAGAGTGGACTGAACAGTCCCTTTCCCAGGCAAACACGACCCACCAGGTCCTGCCACAGAGGACATGTATTGGATGCATGTTTTGCCTGCCAGTCTGAGTGTCCTGCAGTGTATGACAGCTCCAGACCCATCCAGTGCTTGCTGGACTGTGGGGATGTGTTCATTTATTTACAGATGCTATGCATTTTTTTTCCCCCAGTAAGCTCTGCACATCTCTATCAATTCCAAGCAAAATGCTGGATGCCAAGTCACCACAGGGTATGTGTCAGCGTTTGTTAAACACACTCTGTACACTCTCATTAATTTCACATGGCCGTGGCTTCACTGCTGGGGAAATGCAAATGGCAGCACATGGCATTGCCCTGTGGGGAAACAAGGGAAACACTGCATACTTTGGTAAAGCAGGATTCATTTCTCCTGCCTTCACAGACTTTGCATTTTTTGCTGTATGGACAGTTTCTATGCCACTTCTTACGTGCTTAAGGCACTCCTCTATAGGCAGGATTTTTTACACATGGCTTATAAATCACTGAATTTTAAAAACAATGAAGGATGGGCTTTTATGGCAGGAGAATACTTTTGAAAAAAATAAATCCCCATAATATTTTAAAAACAACAGCAAAATCTTTCTTCCCTCCATATCCATCCGTGCAGTTTGGAGGAAGGCTCACAAAGCATTTCAGTTCTAAAGCTTGTGTACTCTCAGTCCAAATTCCCTGTTACAGGGCTTGAGAAACAGGATTAGACTGGTGTTGGATGAACATCCTACTTGATCTGTAAAGATAAAAGGAGCATTACTCCTGCAGGCAACTGTTTTTACTCTAATATGGGAGTAAGTTGCAGCTGAGGAGTTCTGTGGCCAATTGATGCTCCCGGAGAAGAAGGTTAATGTGATGGCAGGGGCACATCAAGAGTGGAGGATGAGGCAAACTTGCTGCTCTGATGGAGCACATTCCTCTCAATATCAGTTTGTTACAGCCACCATCCGCCTCTGCACTTCTCTGCCCATTTTCCCAGTATTCACTTAGGATTCCTTTACCAGCAAAAACCATGAGCATGAAGACTCCATCCTTTGCAGATCCCATGGCCATGGAAGGTTGCTCTAAGAAATACCTGTGACAGTTTGACTTCCACTTGGCCCCTTTGTCTCAAGACCAGTGGTTTGGCCTCATTTAATTAGCACATAATAGGATGTACCTGCTGCATTTTCCATGTCCAACAGTTTACTTATGTTTTCTTACCTGATATCGGCCAGCAAGATGGAACATGAGAAACACAAGATGTACAAAGACCATATCAGTACAGAAACTCAGCTTCCACTGAGGACTAAATATTTTTCCTTTTCTTTCTCAGTTGTCTCCAGATACTCAGCAGCAGCCAGTTCCTTTCCCAGTATTCTACAGTTTTCTTCTGTCTTGTGGTGTTTTTTTTCTAATAACATCCTGCTTTTCTTCTTCATAGTTTTGATTTTGTTATATATAGTATATCTATCACTCCCACATATGAAGAAAACTAGTTTAGGCACACATGATACGAAGGACCCTGTTTTTCACTTCACTGTAAAAAAGCCCAAACAAAACACTACATTGTAAAAAAAAAACCTAAAACCCCAAAAAATACTGCAGCAAGAGACCAAAGTGTATCAATAATCTTTTCAGAACATGATGTGGGAGAGCAGAGAAGCTTAACAGAACAACTTCATTTTATTCACAGGGAAGGGAGAAGGGAAGGGAAGGGAAGGGAAGGGAAGGGAAGGGAAGGGAGTAGGGAAGGGAGTAGAGAAGAGGGAAGGGAAGGGGGAAGGGAAGGCAAGGGAAGGGATACAGCTTTTTTCAATCACCCAGTGATTTAAATACAGCACGTCCCTTGAGGATGTGCTCAAGGTTCACAGCACCATAAGGATGCACTGCAACTAATTTTAGGGATAATGTGAGAAAATTGTGCTTTTTAAGAAAAAGAAGTACATTTTGGATTTTACTTATTTCTACAATGTACTTATAATAGATTTCTACTGATAAAAAAAAAGTAAGTTTTGTATTAATGACTTAGTAACCAGCACTGTGCCATGCATGACTAATACAGCACGAGGTATTTACCACAGTAACAGCTTGGAAAGTACACATGTGTATCAGAACACAAACAATAAATGCTAATAGCACAAGGCTTTGGAAAAAGTTAAAAGATACTAAATTTAAAAGAATAGAATATATTATTCTCTCAATATAGTAGAAAATTTTTATGTCAAGCTTGCTGGCATAAGATATGGAGAGTAAGAGCTTTAGAATTTCAAAAAATAACTGAAGTGTAAAAAAACTCTGTTTGAAAATTATTTGTGCCATTTTCTTCAAAATTTTTTTCCTCTAATTTTTAAGATTTTCATATCAAAGATAGAGGTCTGGAATAGCCATCACTCCTAACATAAGCTTTCAGTCATAGTCTATCTAACATAGTATTTTTAAATTTGTGGCAGAAAATTATAACCATTCAGGAAACAGATGAAAATTAAAGTAGCATAGCAAAAATATAATTTTGGGGCCTGGAAACAGGTGCCAAGAACAGTTTTTAAAACACTGGTTCAAAAACTACTCACCTTTTCCTCTTTCTTTCTGCCCTTCCTTCTCCTCCCCTACCCAGACAGACACTAAAAAGGGATGAACACCCACCATGGTAATGAACAAATCAGTGTATTTATGACTTTTCTCCAGGTATTTAAATGATTGTTTTGCGCTGAGTTCCAAATTTTCCTTTCTCACTCATATCAGCGTTTTGGCAGTTATGTAAGTTGGAACTCCAGAAATTTTGAAGTTCTTCTTGTATTGCAGAGATTATATAAAATTTTTAAACAAGTAAAAATAATGAGAGAATAAAAATTAATAATTCCTTAAACAGGACAGAAACTGAAACTCATTTTACTTGTATGATATTCAATAAAAAGCTTCTCTTCTGCCACTTCCAGAATCTTAACTACCAAATAAAAGAAAAAGTTTAAACATTTATTTGGATATTTTCAACTGCTTTCATACATATGCATAATGTAATTGGTTTCCTGCTAGTTTGATTGTAGTAATTTATCTTGTACACCAGGAAAATAAAAATAGCTCCTGGGGAGTTTAAATTGTCTAGCAATGAAGATTATATGGGAGCAAAAGTCTATTATCTGCCAGTGTTGCAGAAATTAATGCTTAAATAAGGTTAGTATATCTAAACATATTCAATCACCTAAAATCTTGCCACTAGAAATATTTTATCATTGTAAAAGACAAGTGGTCAATGATCCATCAAAGAACCAAAACGAGAAGGCATACTTTATTTGGTTAGAAAGGTTTCTGGAAGAAACTCTATAATAATATCATTTTAATAATAATAATAATAATGGTTTTATAAAAATATTGAAAGTCAATGCAGAGTAGATGTCAAACAGTACTTCTGATTTTTATTTCTCTTTAGAGCAGCACTAGTTGCTCCCACACTTCCTTCTGGATTTTGGGAATTTGTGAAATTCCTGCCTGTAGTCTGAAGCTTCACCGGGCATTAGACCACAACGTATAATGGGATTTGTCTCACATTAATACCACTGTGCATCTGTCAAGTGAATTTAATAAGGACTCTGTCTGCTGACAACTAAAACAGTCCAGTCTTTGGCTGCCAGGAAATCTCCCTGAAAGCAGTGACTCATTCACAGACAAACTGGAAGTTTCCATCACTGACAGCTAACACAAAATATATGCTAGATAGGTAATTTTTCACGACTAAGAATTTCACCAATTTTTTTGGGGCCTCAGTCAGGAAAACCTTTGGATCACAAATAAGTTTTTCCCTCTTTTTTCAGTTTCTTCTACTACTCCAGCAGTTGTGGTTTTGGTTGGTATGCAAGGCTCACACAAGTTTCCAATGGTTGATTCAGAGAGAGATGGTATTTTCCACCTTAAGGCATGGGGGTTTTTCAGCCTCTTTTTCTTGGGGAAAGGGGAAATGGACACCCTGAGGAAAACCATTTTGAGATTCATTTCTGCAGATTCAGTTTTCTATGGGTTTTATCTCATCAAATTCTCTGAGTAGAGGATCTCTCATTGTCTAATAAAATTGGAGACATATGGAGATAGAGCTACCTTTAAGATAGTACTTATTAATTTGTGATTAATTTAATTGAAATTTCTCATACTTTGTGAAAGATGCTCTTAACAGAACTTAACAGAACCCTTGGTGCTTCTTGATTTTTAAACATGGAATAATTTCAATCACACAGCGCTATCTTGCACCCTATCTCCAATCAGGTTCATACAAACCCCTGTTGCTGCATAATGCTTTCATTAGGTTTAATCAGTGAAAAGTTCAGGTAAAAAAAGAACCATATTACTACAGAATCCAGAAGAACTGTGCCATTTATTTGGCTGTGAGCAGAGAGAGTGATGCAATTCAGAGACTGAGTGATTAGAGCACTTATTGGAGGGGCAGATAGGTGCTTATTGTAGAGACTTCTCAATGTTTCATTCAATTGGCTTCAAATGACAAAATCACACTTCAAAATGTCTTTTATCCTGAAAGTTCTCCAGGAAAATGGGCATCAGGATTCAAATCAGCACAAACAGAACAGGGTACTGAACAAATTTCTATTTGAGTGTCAGTCATTACAATACTCAATTAAAAAGCCCTGATCTGCCATAGCTTCCACATTTTGAAAATTCTCTCAGAATTCACTTCAGCTGCTTCACTCTCATGAAAGATTTGTCAAAAAGAAACATAAACATTTTGTTTTGGTCTGAAAGGAAACAAGAGAGCTGTGAACGAATTCATGTTTTGATCATTCTTTCCCCCTAAACCTTCCAGCTGTAGCAGCAAGTGCTGGATTCTGCAGCCTCTGTGTCTTTCTCCATGTGCAATAGAGGACAAACTTTGTTGTTTTGCTGTTTCCTTGATTAACTTGGATTGCATTGACATTGTCAGAAATACATTTAACACCAGTGATATTCACTTGTTACAGGCAGATTTCGGTTCAAAAGTTAAAAAATTACTCAAACACACATCTCTCTTCTTCAGGTTGGATCCAAGCAAAGACCTCATTGAACTTTTGCAGGAGGAATATCTACCAGCAGGTGACTGCAGCAGATTCCCAGTTTCATTTTTCCCTGTTCTCACCATCCCCTGAGGTGAGATGTCTCACTGATGACATCACCACATCCATATCCATGCACATCAGCCTGGATAACCTGGCACACAGCCAGGCTTCATGCTGCTCACCTGATCCCTCAGCCCAGCTGAATTCTCTGTTGTAAATGAGACCAGTGATATTAGTCATCAAATTATCCTATTATTTCCTAAAAGCTTGAGAGGATCTCATGTAATCTGGGAGGAATATCCATAGTGTCTCAAACACTCAAATTATTAACTTCGCTGTTTTAGCATCACAGCCCTTGGTTTACCCCAAAGAGCTTTTGTGAAACAGAGTAATTAAGCAACATCCAGCAGGAACAACGCACTCTTAATGGAGATGGATAATGGGTTTCTAACAAGGATGGATGATGTCTCTCATTTCTGTACAGAATAAGTATCCCTAGGGAGGGAGAGCCATCCTAAACCTGGGTATGAAAGAAACCAATCTAAGCCTCATATGAAGATTGACCCTCACCTCTTCAAAAAGTTGGGGGGGGGGGGGGCGGGGGGGAGAAAATTAAAAAGGAAAGGACAAAGGAGCACCAAAACGCAGCAAGTATATTTTCTCATAGTTTCATTGCACTTGAAAGGGGTGCTTACTCATAGAGTAAATAACTTCCTTCAGCAACCACATAAATCTGACCTGTACATCCTTCTCTGGGAAAGAATACAGTCCTAGCCTTCAGGTCTTCGAGTGCTATGTATTATGCCTGAAGTGTTCTTTCACTGTCACACTCTTAAAACTTTCTTTGGGTATTTTCAGTACAATCCTCTTCTGGTCACTCCAAAACCTTATTAAGTATGACTAAGGCTGTCTTTTTAAAACCTGTGTTATAGAAAAATAATTTCTACAAAGCTAAAACCTTCTAGCAGTCTGTACATTTCTTTCCTTAATTAGGGGTTGTTCTTTTTATCCCTTTTCTATTTTTAAACCAGTGGAATATATATAAATTGAAAAGTTGAGCAAGTGAACAAGTGAACTTGGCATATAGTAACTTACTGTATTCTTTTAACTACTCTTCAATTTTTAAATAATTTCCTACATCTAACTTCAATTACTGTAAGGGGCAAAAAATATTTTCCTCTTATTAAAATATAAATGTCACCCAAATGAAATTTTGGCAGAGAAAAAAATCTTGTAACCTCAAAACTTTGTTGAGCAAAATGTCTTAAGTAATCAATAGTCCTAAGCCATTTTGCAGCCAACAAATACACAAAGTGTTAAATTCCAGATTGCTAAATTGAGAAAAAAGTACTTTGGTACTTGTGTTTTCAGTTTTGATAGCCAGAATTTTCCCAAGAAAATAAGCCTTCCTGATCAACCTCCAAGTACTTCAATGATCTCTAGCTGACATGAAGCAGTATAAAGTTTTTCTGTGACTTTTTCTAAACAAAACCAGTACACTTCGTTTAAAAAAGAAGAATTACTTACTTGTCCTGCAGGTTGGGATCTTGGAAGATATGGCAGACCTTCATCTTATAACTCCTGATGACTTGGGAAAATCAGACCATATTCCGCAATCTTCTGCAAAACCACAAGAAAACTGTCTGTACAGCCCTAAACTACCATCTCCCATGGAAAAAAAAAAAAAAACACAAAACCAAAACAAAAGAAAATAAAAGAAGAAACAACCCTGCTATTTGGAATACATTTACACTCGGGCATTTCTTATGTCTCTACATTAGTTGATAGTAGACAAGCTTTCTTTGGAAATAATCTATGCTAACAGAGCAAGCATAAAACAGGCATAATTCTTTGGCAGATAAAACAATCATCAGGAACAGAATCTGTTTTGCAACCCTTGTCTTGTAAAGTACTTATATATTGGTACTTTAAAAGAACCTGGAGAAATAAAAAGCCATCATTTGTGGCACTTTATCTTCTTTCCATTTCCTGGTACCAAGAGTTTGTGGGTATTTATGTTTCATCTGCATGGAACTTCATTGCAAAGCTAATGTAATCTCCACTAATAACTACACCCTGGAATTACAGCTGTGGTAATGTCTTTCCACAAACCTTATCACACTATCACCTAATAAAGTACTGCCTGCAAAGAAAACAACTACGACCTCTTTTTTTGATTTCTGGATTTTGTGCGAAACTTGAAGACACAGTAGCACAGTGACAAACATTCTGACTGCACAGCTGATCTCCTCCCTGAAGTGGCCAGAGCATCTCTCCCTCCTGCACAGCTACATCAGTAAAGCTGTACCTGACTGGAGACCAAGCTGTGATCCCACCCAGAGGTGCTCCAGACCAGCCTCATTAAAGAGGGATGCCCTTCTATGAGCAACTGCCACCAGTCCCAGGATGAAGGAATCTGTCAAGATGCTAAATTTTTAAAAAAACATACCCAGACAGCGAAATATGTAATTCTGTTTAAATATGTTTAAACATCTCAGTGTGATTTTGTCTAAACATGTCTTTCTTAGACATGAAAGTAGAGGGGTTTAAAAGTATATAATCTTTTAAAGATGTTTATTTCTAAAAGTACTGTGAAGTATACATCTCTTGGGCAATAGACTTGATTTTAATGAAGTATAAATCAGTTAAAAATACACTGAATCACATTTCTGTACATGGGTTATTCTCTAGCTTTAGGCAAAACACTACAAACATCTGCTGTATCCACTGTACATTGTCAATCTACCAATGTTATAGCTTTTACTATGTTTTTAAAAGTCTGATATTTAAAAGCAGCAGATGTGTATCTGAGGATTTGTTTCAAAGAATGATTACAAATATGGAACACACTTGGCAGATTTATATACCTCCAATTTTTATAGGTTTACTCTTAAATGTTAGGAAATATGTAGGACAGAATTGTTCAGTTACCAGGCTCTGCTGTCTCCAGCAAAAATCTTAAGTTTTACATCCATATGTGGGTTGCTTGGGCAAAGAAACACACCCTGTGCCATAGCACAGCAAGTTATTTCTAGTGTAGACAGTACAAGGTAGTCCTGTGAACTCAAGATTTTATATTTTACACATTCCTTCAACGTCTCTAATGTTATAACTAACATTTCAGTTACAAAAGCACAACTGCATCAGGATTTCTTTATAAAGAAAAAGAACAAGGAAAAATACAGCTTTCATAACACATATAAAAATAGTTGAATATTGCAGTTCTTGGGTTCAACATGGAGATGGAATATAGTCTGGGGGTTCTGTAACCACAGGGCAAATGGAAGAAATAGGTGACTGCATGTGGGAATGTTTCTTTTTCTGTATGAATCCACAGGCAATACCTTATTTACAATCCTTTTGCAGGCAGAGACCATTTTCCATTCATTGTCAATCCCTTCCTCACACATAAACCAAAATGAGGAATGTTGATTACTGCTCACCTTCAGCCAGGTGGGTAAAAGGGGAATGTACCCAAATATCCATCTGGACATCATCTGGATCAACTGTACCAATGATCCCAACTAAAACTGCTGCTTGGAAGAACAGCAAATTGGGAAAGAGAAGGTTTGCAAATGCCTACCTAAATTTTGTGAGCCATGCGTAGTCCTACTACATAAATTTTAACTAGAAATAATTATGTGGAATTCAAAGCTCCTGAAAAAATATGTTTAATTTTCATTCCTTTCTTACTTACACTGCAATCAGTGCAAATTAATAGATACTGTGATACTAAGCTATTTAACTAATATTTTGGGGAATAGAATAGAATCATAACATACATATAAAGGTCAGGCATTTCTTTTCCATGTACAGACTGTAAACAAACCGTGATACATCAGAAAATGCCCTGACAGTGACTTAAATGAAATTCATGGTTGTGTCCTTGTTTAAGAACCTTCGTGTTAAACCTTCAGACACATCAGTGGGTTCTGACCTGAACCTTGCAAATTCACAGGTGCTTTATCCTGTCGTTCACCCAAGACAGCTTAAAAAAACCAACAAACTCCCAAAGAAATTAGTTACTATTTGTTCCTGTAGTCACCTGATCACACAAGTCTCTGCTTAGATATAAACACCTACTAAAGCATTATGCAACTAAGAGCTCTGTATCGGGTGTATCAAAATAATTGCTATTATTAATCTGGTCTTTCATTATGATCCATTCACACCCACAAAAATGCATAGGCTATCTCTGACAGGGAAAAAAAAAAAAGAAAAANAAGAAGAAGGAAAAAAAGAAAAATAAGGCGAAAAAAAAGTGTCCATATAAAAAAGCTGTCCCTAAGAGAAAATGTAGTTATTAAACACTGAAGAAGTTTTGCCATAAACATGTAACTTCTTACTTCTTCTACTGTCTATATTCAGTATTCAGTGTAACTTACTAACACTAGGATTTACGAGAAATACTTCACAACTTAGAATTCATTCTAAATGTTTCAAATTTTGAATGTCTCTGATGAGATAAGCCTTCCTAAAAGCCTTACTGTATGTGTGTGACTGCTCAGGATTTCCTGAAAATTCAGCTGCAGAATTGCAACTCTCTCCTCTCTTCAAGAAAACACTATTAAGAGAACTGCATTTGAAAACCTTAAAGTGTTATTTTTCCAATAGAACAGAAGCTGAGTAAAATACATTTATCAAAATTGGTAGCTATTTGGTTTTAAAAAACCCTACCAATTAATGTTGCTGTGATGTATTGATTTTCTCCTCAGTGGTTAATGAGGGCACATAGAGCAGTAGAGCTTGGGCTTATGGCTGTAAAAGAGGGAAAAATATTCTAATTGGGTAAAAAATATAACTTACACTCTGTCAAAATATTATTTTCATTTTGCGTCACTGTTCACTAACATAACCTCAGTGATTTAAGACAAACTTCATACCTCTGCAGTAGAAGAAGCTCTGAAGTAACAACTGTATTTGGAAAAAAAAAAAGAAGCTTTGAATTAGTAAAAGGCTGAAAGCAGACAATAAGTTACAGTCTTAAAAACAGTAGTATCTTTTATTAGGTACCTAATAAAAGCAATTAGGTACCTAGCTCAGCAATTAGCACAGGTGAGAGAGTCTTGATGAAAGCCTATGAGAGCTTCTATTTTAGAAATATTTAAAACAATTTACTATTTATTAAATATTATAATTATTATGCATTTCAAAAAGGTTTTAATAAGTGAAGAAATCATGCCTCTTGCTATGCACACCCAAAATTCTCCAGATATAAGCCCAGAGTGAACAGAAATTCAGGGACAATGGTGGACTCAAAGCTCAAACTCCCACCGTGTCTAGCACCTAAATCACACCAAATTTCCAATGCAGGCACTTCAGCCTCACATATCTTTTCTGAACACACCAAGCTTTTGTAGTTCAGCAGGTCCCACCTATTAAAAATATGCAGGAGGGAAATATTTTAAGCCTCAAAGTGAAGGCTTTTGATAGCACAAGTATTTTTTCATCCTGGTTTACCCTTTCTATTTTCCTCTCATTTGTCGTTTTTATCTTAGTTTCCCTTCTAACCATCTCCTCCACTCATTTATTCAGTGAATGGCTCATCTTCCATCATTCATCTTCCCTTTCAACCTTCATTTCAAAATTCCTCTTACCTCCCTTTTCAAGAAGACTATAACTGGAATAGAACAACATTTACACATTGCATTTGAGCTCTCATAGAAAAATGTATGACTGCCCAGGAAAACAACTGGAAATTATTGTGAACTTATGCTTACAGAATAAAAAGTTCTGTAAGGCTAGGGAGAAGTGGAATATTCAGCATTTTTAAAAAAAAACAAACAACAAATCTTTGCATTTATGCACTTTCTAATAGATTCTTTTGAACAAAGTCAAACAAAAACACAAAAGAAAAAAAATCTGTATTTAAATAAATGTTAGAGATTCAGTAGCTAAATACTGGGAAATAAATTCAAATATAAAAGTTCAAATCCAGTCCCAAGGGTAACTAGTAGAGAGTATGTTACAGGAATTGAGAGACCTTGGACATTTCTGAGGGAATAATTTAATAAATCCTGTAAATTGCAAAAGGCACTAAGCACAATGTTCCGAAGCCCCACAGAGAATCTTCCAAGAATTCATAACACAGAAATAAAACCCATTAACCAAGGTGAAGATTTAAAGAGCTGTGGATAAGAGAAGCACCTCAGTGCCCAGAAGTGAGTATAACATTCACTATAAAATTAATTACAGACCTGTCTCTTTTGTACCTTATTGTAGTGCCCTGTGTAGCAGTAAGATCTTACTCCTTAGGAGGTCAGACACCACAGAAGATGCTGCACCTCTGTGAGATTCCTGACATTGGTATGACAGGAAGAAACTAATCTAAGCCAAAGACGATCTGCTGACAGGATTCACTAAGAACATTTCAGCAATATCCTTCTCAAATACAAAAGGAAAAAAGAAAAGGGGAAAAGAAAAAAGGAAAAAAGAGAGACTGCTTAAATGAAAGATAAAGTTCAATATCAGCAAGTGACAGACAGGTGAGTTAGATAAAATTAATAGCATGCAAGTGAATTTCTCTATAAGCAGACATTTTCTTAAATACTGATATTGCTAATAATGAACTAAGCACTGTTACCTTTCTTCAGTTATTGCATTTTGTTTATGGGGCACTTGTGTTGGCAAAAAAACATCTCTGAAAGAGAGGAATATAGGGAAAACACACAGAGACAGAAAAAAATCCAGGGAGAAATTTAAAAGGGCTAGATTATAGCAATAACTCATTAAAAGTCTAATATATATCTCCCTTGTACTTAGGAAGGATAAGTTAGATCTATACAAATATTAACAAGGTTCTTTATTTATAGAAGTGCATTTATGTTTACGCTGCAATAATAAATAAATATCACAGAGTCACAGAATGGTTTGGGTTGGAAGGGACCTCAAAGCCCATCCAGTTCCACCTCCTGCCATGGGCAGGGACACCTTCCACTATCCCAGGGTGCTCCAAGCCCCATCCAACCCAGCCTGGGACACTTCCAGGGATGGGGCAGCCACAGCTGCTCTGGGCACCCTGTGCCAGGGCCTCGCCACCCTCACAGGGAACAATTCCTTCCCAGTATCTAAATCCTCTCTCTCTCAGGCTGCAGCCATATATACAAAAACATACATATACATCTATGTTTCAGTGAAAAAAAAATTACCGCTCAGATGTGTAAAAAAGCAGAAGTCATAACATTACAGGTTTCTTATATCTTTAAAATGCATATGGATTTATTGAGGTGCACATATATTTAGAAAGAAGGAAATTCATTGTCATTCAAAGTTCTTCTTTCCATCCTAAAAAAAAAAAAAAAAAAAAAAGGTTTATTTGCTTCTACATTTTACATCCAAAATGTTTTTGCAGAACTAAATATAGAGCTTTGGACTTTATAGGGAATTTGCATTTCATATACAATAGCAAAATTTGTCATTCCCTAAGAACTGGATTTAATAACTACTACAATTTGCTAATCACCGTGTATAAAAGTACATTATGTGCATTGATAGGAACGAGTGCTGGGACATCACTCCTGTTCTCCCCTCACCCACAGATCCAAAGGCAAGGGTAAAATCAGCCAGCAAACATATTGGGGCTTGACTTTTTCCCTAACATTCTTCTTTTTACTAAANGGGGGGGGGGGGGGAAAGCCAAGAATCATTATAAACACTGAAAAAATGTCTATGAGGAACAAAGTGAGGCACCCCCCCACAAATCCTCCTTCCTATTTTTTTACTTGATACTGAAGATGGTAACTGCATGGGCCTGGGCTTCCAATAAATCCTACTAAAGCTCTCTCAAATTAGGCAGCACTATGGAAAATGCAATTTTCATCCTAAAATCACCAGGTTTTATTCATATAACTGAGTGATAAAATACAATGAATGATTTAGTGATATTCTCAAAAACTATCAGCTAAGATTTAAAGATTTTCCATTAGACAAAGCTTCAGCATCCAAAAAGATGTCCAAGGACCAATCATCTGCTCACAAGGGTTAGCAGTAAAATATAACACACAGCTACAGAACCTTTCCATGGAAATGCATACAAATCCTTATATTTTCTCTGTGGACATCGCAGGTGTCAGTTTCTGAGGAAAAATATCTGCTCAGGGGGGTTTCAGAAGATGACCAAGCCACTGAGTGAGAACCAATGAACCCCATAAAGACACAGGCTGATATTTGCCTTCTTGCTTAAGAAGTAGCACAGATTTAAAAAGTATATGATTGGTTACTATTCAAAATCTCAACTATCACCTGCTTTTCCACAACTCAAGCTCACTGCAGAACAAGATGCACCAATCAGCCAGTTATGTATTCAATAGATACTCATCAGGAATATCAGGCTAAACTGGCAGAAACCCTCTTTTGAGCTGATCTTGGTCACATTTATTCTGTCAGCATGTTTGTTATTGGCTGTCCCTGAATATGTTCACTTCGTTCCAGAGATTAGGAAATTCTCAGCAAAGCAATGTTTTGCCCCTGGAGTGGATCAGCAGCACGTATTTCATATCTGTCACCAAAGCCATTTGGTATCATTCTCTCATTAGGAGCCATGGCAACAGTGCACAATGAAAAGCGATGCTCTTGGAGGGAAGGCTCAGTCCTCCAAAGAGCTGAGATGTTCTCAGCACAGGAGCTGATCTCCCAGTGCTTCCCATGCCAAAGGAAGCACAATTCCCTCCAAAATTTGCCATGAAGCTTCAGGTCTTTCAAGGCTTTCCCACCTCAAGAGGGATCACCTGCCTTACTGACACACTTGGTTTCCTACAAATCAACAAAGTATTCCTCCATGGCCCACTTGCACAAATACAGATTATTTTGGAGGCAGAAATTTTGGTGTTACCCAGTGCAGGCAATGGGTTATCCAAAAGCATTTCACAGATGATAAAAAAAAAGCCAAAGTATATAGAAAATTTAATATATGAGTTGTTTTGAAAGCCCACGAAGCAACAGTGAGTGACCAAGAATAATGTTGTGAAAGTCTGTACAGAGGAAGATCAATAATGAACAAGAAAGATTAAAACAAACAAATAAACAAACTACCAAACCCACCACTTTTCAGTATTCAGTGTCTCTCATATGGATTTCTCTGCTCATTTCCTCCAAGACAAATCACTGCAGGTGCTACAACTTAAGTTGGATATATTTGTTACTAAATGTGCAAGTCTGGTACTAACAGCATTTGATCTGCCAGTATGATTTCCTCAGAAAAAGAGAACATAATCTCATCCTGGTCCAAACTTGGAGAAAACTGAACTCAAATCAGCTCCCATGCAAGAACAGCTAAAGAGGGCAGAACCAAAGCAAGCAAAATCCATTTGCACGCCTTGTCTCTGGCAGGCCCAGTCCTCCTCAGGATCAAGTGCAATAGCAGAACACTCACAAAACACTTTATGTGCTTTTTGTACCAATCCAGAAACCATTTTTGGGTTAAATTTGGGCTTGAACATCTTACAGCAGTCTAAACAGAGCTTAAGCATAGTTCTAGCAAGAGAGAGGATGAAGATAAGCCCTAAGCACAGTTACTCCTATAGAAACTACCAAAATCCAAGCAAAAATCTGACTGTCTCACATCATCTGGGGGGAAAAAAAAGTTTGTGTGATGATGGAGCCAAGCCGCCTCTTTTTCCCCTAAGAATTTTGTGTTCCCTTCCTCAAGGACAGGATTGTTCAGTTTGAATAAAGAACTAGAGAGTTCTATTTTTTCAGTCCCAAGTTATTAGCTGCCACCACTGTGATGAAGCTGTTGTGACTCCTGTGGCCTCCCTTACTAAATAGTGAAGTAAAACCCTATTTCAGTAACATAAAAACTTTATTTAAAGGAATGGTTCTTAATCAGGGATATATTTATCAGAGCAGAGACTAAAAGTGCTATGCACTTTTTCCTCTAAGCATCAGGTCATTCATTTTCACTTTTCTTCTAAAAAACAAATAGAAGAAGAACACAGTTCAAAGGAAAACTCATCACAGGTGATCTGAATGTGAAGTTTCTGGATTACATATATATACATTTTTCTTGCTGATGCTACTCTTGAATAACCTTTCTTTCTGCACTGAACACATACACTGTCCATGACAAAAATACCAAACACATACATACCCCGAACAACACTGAAGTTATTTTATGACAGATTAAGTGCTATACTTCTTTCAAAACATGACTTGTTGAAGCACTAATCATTTGAATTTGTGATTCAAAAGAAATAACAAAAATTAGTCCAAGGTACTCAGATGATTTGACCTCAGGACTTTGGAATGGTATTTCAGGTTTCAATGCAAGAAAACCACCAGATGCATGCAATTTTAACAGTCCTTTTCCAATTCATTTTTCTGCAAGGACAGACATCTGTTCTATCAAAAAACAAGGTGAATTTAAACACACACCACCACTCACCCTCCCTGCAAGCAAATCGCAGAAAGGCTAGGAAATTTCACAAGGTTCAGAGCTTCAGATTAAAAACCAACATATGACAGCCACAGGGAACATTTCTGTTTCCACCTTCTCTAAGTCTGATCTCTCCTGCCATCACCAGGCCAACCTACAAGAGGAACAGCACTCAATGCATTACTTCACTTTCCGCTGAAATTACTTCACTTACACCAGGAAAAAAATAAACCCATGCAAGGTAAAATTAAAAGCCACAGACCAGTCACTGTCAAAACCCACGCATTTACCAACCTCAGTTCATTATGAGACCAGCTAACTAGAAATGTTTCATGGAGACATCAATAGTTTCAGCCTGGTCTCCAAAGATTTTTGTTGTTGTGTTTGCTGGTTTTTTTTTTAATTTGGCTAGCTGTTTGAAAATATAATCAACTGGCTAAACAGACTTTCAGTGAAGATATATGCTTTAATTATAGGAACTTCAAACAAGTTGCCAACTTGGCTTATCTCACAAAAACCTTTTCCAAATTGATTTAGAATATGATGCCATCGCCTCGTTAGTACTACAGTTAAAATGCATCACTTGGGTCAAAAGAAGCAAATGTATTGAAAGACTTCGACAGAAACCCAAAGAAAAACATTTTAATTAATGTAACGAATACCTCAAGAGTTCTAGGAAATTGCCTGATACACAAAGGTGGTAAGTAGGAAAATGCTGGCAAGCGAATAATCCTAGGAGAAAGTGGGGTTTTTTGCTCCTACTGATTCATTTCTTTTCCTAACAACAGGTGAGCTGCTAATCTGAGGTAGTCTTCTAGGGAGAAAAAAACCCTCTCCTTCCATATTTCATTCTTTCTGGTTATGAGCTTGAGAATTGCTTCATGATTCTGAACACTTACATTTTTAAGAGTCTACTTTGACAGACATTAAGGGAACAAGATGAGACAATCATATCTGGATATTCAAGAAAGAAATGCACAAAATCATCAGTTTTCATGCTGTGTACCTAGAATTACTTCAATTGTCTGACTTAGAGTTTGAAATTTTGAGAAAAATTCTGAAGAAATCAAAGTAGAAGTCTAAAACTGATACAGATGAAAACAACAAAAAATCTGCAGGGTTTTAAAGAGTTATTTCAGACTTTGCAGTGAATTTCAGGAACACGGATGCATCAGTGGTTCAAGCCTTGATATTTCCTATGAGATAATGTACAGAAGTACAATTTTCTAGAGTGTAATTGCATAAAGCATTTCTAAAAGAGTAATAGAAGAATTTCAGGTTATCTATCAAAGGAAATCTAGTGAAAAATAAAATGCATTTGGTTGAAAATGAGGAGATTCTGTCGCATTAGGCACCACTGCCCTCTTCAGTCAGGCAGACACCAATTTCATACACTTGTTTAGAGAACTTTGCCTGATAAATCCCTGCCAAAATATTGACACAGATGACCTTTATTTTTACTTTAGGGAACATTTTTCTTCTAATAGCAGGATATGATGCAGCACTTCATTAATCTAATGAAAATAGATATTTTGCTGTAATGTTGTTTGACACACAGCTTAGATGCACGTGCTCTATGAAGGCAACACATATCTCTTTACATACTTAACATTTTCATATACATATAGATGGATTTGAGAATTTAGTTCAATACTTTTTCTTACTCATTTCACTTAAGAATTGAATCTTGATTGAAGATAGTCAATCTTTCAACACATGGCAGCATGAGAATAAACACTAGGTAAAACACTGCTTTTAGCCAACTGAAAGAAAAGTCACTTTATTTCTCTGAGCTTCAATTTCTTTTTTTTTTTTTTGGTTAATAAAATGGGAATATGTTGCATTCATTGTCATAATTCTGCTATTTGTTTTTCATGTCTTCATTTTCAAAGATGGAGAAAATTCACAAACTCATAGAATATCCTGGGTTGAATAGGACTCACAAGGATCACTGAAGTCCAACCCAGCTGTTCAGGTATTATCTAGAAGCATGTCATACTAAACAGCAACTTCTACAGAAGACCCTGAGCAACCTTGAAAGAAATCATTAGGGAGAAAAAAATAAAATTGCACAGCAGCTTATTTCCAGTCTTTAGAAAACACAATATCTATCCTTATACACTTAAACTTGCATACAGGAGAATAAAGGCTTCAAATCAGCTTGTTACAGCCCATTACAGAGAGTTATAACCTCTACTGGCAAACACTGGAGAGTTGTCACACTCTCCTTCCATAAAATGCAATCACATTTCACTGGCCCTGTATGGCTTCTCTCAATTGCAGACAGCAAACGTCCAGCATCATTAAAACTAACCCCATTCTAAAGCAGATTTTTCTTAGTCCAACTACTTATCTTGAAAGGGTGGCTTGGAACCTAGAGAGGTATTTTGTCCTGTGCTAACTGCAAATGTTACTGATTTCATTACAGCAAATTGCAGGCTCAGGCACCACCTCAGGAGCTCAGCATGTGTTGGCTCAGACAAGCCAGCTCAGATTCAGCAGCACAAGGACACAGTCCTTTTTGGAGGGACTCAGGAACCTCCATGGGAAACCCTTCAGGTACCTCTCAGCCCTGGCAAGGCTTTTAGTTGGGCAAACCCAAGCTGAGTGACCTCATATGTGCCTGTGGCACAATGCCCTCAAGTCAAAAAGTCACTCGGACTCTGGGGGAAACAGTGCACAGACACACTCCTGGTTCCAGATGGTTCCAGAATTGCCATCGCACCCTCATTTGTCACATGTAGGATCAAAAATGAGCTGTCCTGTAGCTGGCTGAGTCAGTTTAAGTGTCAATGACAATGGAGGGAAGTGTTGACCATTCCCCAACCTTCTCCACTTGCAATCAGCACAAGTCCAGCTGGGGTCTGGTGCTACCAGTGAAACACAAGTAGCCTGTGAACCTTCAACCCCTTTAGTTCTCTGTGCCCCTCTTTTCTCAGTGTGGCATCTGCCCAGCAGCTTTCCTTTGGATGTTTGCTGCATCAACGTGTACTGCAGGCACATTTTTCCATCTCTTCTGGCTATGGCTGGGGTAGGGTGAATTTCCACCACAGTAGCTGCTGGGGGGCTGTGGTTTGGATCTGCGCTGGGAAGTGCTGAAAACACAGGGATGTTTTTGCTCTTGCTGGGCTTGCACAGAGTAAAAGACATTCCTCCTCCTCCTCCCACCACAGTAGCTGGGGTTAAACCACAACAACACTCTCAGGAATGTTCAGCAACAAGAAAGCAGTTAATTAATGTTAAGTTAAGCCTCATGTGAAATAAACACTATTTATTTTGTTTTCATCACAGCTGCGTCTGTATTTAATAGATTTTAAAACTGCATCTGTCTAGTTCAATTACCTACCTTTCTCCCCATCTTCTTTCCTATGACTTGTTCCATAGTTCTGACTCCTCACTGAATACATTTCTATCTCTCTCCCACAATTTTTTAGATGTAAAATATGGGTAAGACAAGGAAAAAGATCAAATAGGATAAAATTCCAAAAGACAAGAGGGTAAAAAGGGAAATGTTATTCTTTAACGGTTCAACTGAATATCCATTTGTGATTTCTATGGCAGAAGAAAGTTAACAGCAGGAGAAAATAAAGCACATCTAACAGATGGATCCAGAGTTATAATTTTAAACTGTAAAAGGACATTATGTGCATTTGTACTCCCTGCACACACCTATCTACACCCTAAAGCAAGCTTTCTATCTATTTTGGGTACTTGTACAAAGTCGTGATGGGCTTTTGCATGATACAATTAGCTTCATAAAAAGAAAAAAAAAAAAGAAAACACCAACCCTACACTGAAATTTTTTTAAAAACACTGGAAATTGTAACACCTACACACTTTTGACTTTGTGGTTCATCATGCTATGCCCAGCAGTAACAGTACCCAATAAACACATTTCCAGAAAAACTTTTCAAACAACTTTGTAACCCTGAAACCATTCAAAAGTCTGAAGCTTCAGAATTATGTAATGCATTTTTTGAAAAGACAACACACAAGAAAAGCTTTTTCTGCCATTATTCTGTCTCTAATAACATTTCAGAAACCAGCAATAAAGTCAGAATCACGAATCTGAGAAAACACATTGAATTGTGCTCTTAATCACCAGGTTTTACCTGGATCAATAAAGTGGATCTAGCTGGAATTTCAAACACTGTATCTGTAGTTGTTTCCTTTTTCACTAAAACTAAATGCATAGAAGATATTGCTCATGTTTTCTGGGCAACGCAAAGGGCTGCATAAGCCCACAGGAAACAACTGACAGGGTCAGACCAATGGGTAACACAGCAACCATTTGTCTGCCCTCAATAGTGGCAAAAAGAGGTGTCACTTAGGGAGCCAACTCAAGCCCACATCACAGCCTGGAGTAGTCACTCCCCTACTGAAATCCATTTCACGGAAATCTACAGCCCTTGCACTAGAAAAATCATTTGGTCTCATTCTTCAGGGTGCAAACTTAATTTTACAGCAGTCTGGTTCTCTCCTCTCACAACCATGTATTCTTCGCTCATTCTTAAAGGCAGGCTTGCTAAAATTAGCAGAGAAAGGAAAGCAAGGACCTACCAAAAGTTTTCACTGGTTGCAAATTGACTTAGCGGTAGACATTCCAGCACTGACAAACAGAATTACAAAATCCTGTGGTTTTAATAAATCTACGCGATTTTAGCTTCAGACCAAAATTTTACAAAGAGGTGAGGTGCATAACCGATTCAAATAGATAACTAGAGAATTTTCATACCTAGAAGCACAGAACCACAGAATGGGTTAGGTTGGAAGGGACCTTAAAGTTCATCCAGTTCTACCTCCTGTCATGGGCAGGGACACCTTCCACTATTCCAGGTTGCTCCAAGCCCCATCCAACCTGGTCTTGGACACTTCCAGGGATGGAGAAGCCACAGCTTCTCTGGGCAACCTGTGCCAGGGCCTCCCCACCCCCACAGGATACAATTCCCTCCCAGTATCCCATCTATCCCTGCCCTCTGGCAGTGGGAAGCCATTCCTCCTTGTCCTATCCCTCCAGACCTTGTCCATAGCACCTTTGCAGCTCTCTGAGAGTCCCTTTAGGCACTGGCAGGGTCTCTGAGGTCTCCCTGGAGCCTTCTCTTCTCCAGGTGAACACCCCCAGCTCTCCCAGCCTGGCTCCAGAGCAGAGGGGCTCCAGCCCTTGGAGCATCTCTGTGGCCTCCTCTGGATCTGCTCCAGCAGCTCCACGTCCTTCTGATGTTGGAGCCCCAGAGCAACACCGCCAGTGTGGTCTCACAAAAGGGGAGCAGAGGGGGAGAATCACTTCCCTCGATTTTCCAGTCACGCTGCTTTTGGTGCATCCCAGGACACAGCTGACGATACATATCCAGGCAGTGTCTGAAATTAGCTGGAAAGAAGAATTGGATGCTTTTCTGAAAGCCTATTCTCATCCTTTATCTCAAAATATCCCTTTGGCCTATCTTGATCATTCAGTATTACAGGTTTCTATTATCATCTAAAGTCTCACTCTCTCTGTGATCAATAACTGTTTTTCTAGCACTGCAATGGAAAGCAAGTTTCTTCCTATATTACAAGTGCACACAAATACCAACATAACTACATACCTGTGACCAGGAATGACAACACTTCCTCTTTGACTAGGGATAACAATAGGTACACACACACACTCTTTATGCAAAAAATCGTCTTTTTTTAATATTTCTTTGTATCTTCCCTTTTAATTGTATTTGCCTTTCAAAACAAGTATCACAACAAAGGCTCCACAGTCCCTATTTATGTTATTCATTAATAACATAATGAATACAGTGACACTCAAGTGTCTCTGAGAATGTGTCTATGAAAAGCCAGAAGCAGTGTTAGAAATGCCAGGTTTTTCAGTAGCCACCAATTGACTGATGATACCAGATTTGGAAAGCACTGCACAGTGAATCAGAAACAGCTGCTGCACTAACGGGAAGGGTGGAAGGAGTTAGGAGGTAAGAGGAAAGTACTTGTGATACACTAGGGAGAATTAATGTTGTTTTAAATGACATGACAGTCCTGCAATGCAATTTCTGACCCTGTGTGCTTTCTGCAAGCTGGGCAGAAGCAGCACAGGTTAACAGCAGCTCTTAATAAAGGCTGCCTGCACAATTCCAACCTCATCACACACTTGAAGAAAAATCTTTAACCCAAAAGATCAGTGTGACATTTCAACCAGAAAATCTGTTCATAGTGATCACCCAAACTCAACAGCTACCTTTCAATTCACCTTCCTGTTTCTTGCTGGCAGCATCAGAAGTAGCTCTGCAGTTATACAAAGAGCTGACAACATTCCTTTCAGGAGAACAGAAGAAAACAAAACAAAAGCCAGACAAACACTTACCTCTGTGTCCTTGAAAATACAAAATATGAAGCCAGGGAAAGATTATAGTGAAGAGCAAGACATTTGTTCAGGAGGGACTATATTTCATATAGTTATATGAAATGTGAAAACTTGTTAGCAGCTGCATCAGGAAATTATTCCTGGCACACACACAGAATAAATGCAGCATCTGGTGAACAGATCAGCTAGCCCAGGTTTGTCTCTGGGAAGAAAAAAAGAAAGTTAATGGTTGAAAGTCTGGCTTCTCAGAGGGTTCATTCACTCCCTCAACTGAGAAAAAAGTCACCAGGGAGGCTGAAGGTTGGCAGCATGGGGTTAAAAGAGATGCTTAAGGCTCTCTGATACTGTGGTCTGGCACTACTCCCAACACAGAATCAAGGTAAATATAAACCACATTTTTTTGCTCGTATCAGTGCAAAATAGCAGCATCAGGGCTCAGTTCCATCTTGTTCCTGACCGTGTTTCTGCAGAGCATGGAAATCTGTGGCAATACTCAGCTCAGTGCTCAAACTTCACGTCCAACTACAAAAACCCACAGCTCTGCCACTGACCTCTGTGACTGGCACAGAACCATTGGTACAACCATGCCTAAGTCAGGCTGGCTTCTTCAACCTCCCCAGCTCACATCCAGTTGTAAAGATGTGTCTTAGAATTAGGAGATGTCACCGATGGGAAGTGATATTCTGTATTACAACACAGACCACAACCATGCTCCATTTAGAAAGGGATGCAGCAGAACACCAAAAGGGACATTGTAGATAACAGTTGTGCCTGGTACAAATGTTAGGCAGCACAAAAATTAGTTCAGACTGCTGCTAAATGCAAGTTCCACTTACTTTACATGCCAATCTCTCAACACTGGAATGTTTAAGGGTACATGGCTTACCTGAAAGTACGGACATGATCCACTGCCTTCATGAAATGGCTGCATATATTTGATCCCATACAAGCAGACCACTCATACATCACATAAAGAACTGAGTTAGAGCGTGAGCAGGGCACTTTGTCTGAGACTCCTGCACATCTGTCATCTCAGAAACCCACAAGCAGAAAAATGCAAAGCAACAGAGTTATAGACTGCTGCTTTTAAGTTGTGCTACAGCCAAAATAAGTAGAAAAATAAGGTCTATTTAGCATTTACGCCACCATCAATAAGAATAGCAAATGAACTAGCTCACCAAAAGCAGACTGCGTGTAGCTGGGCCACAGCCAGTGACTGGTGGGGTAGTAAGAATTGACCTACAAATTTGTGAGCATCTAAGACATTAAATGAACAAAAGCAGCTTTTACATGAACTGGCTTAGATTCACAGTGTACCCTTCCAATACTGATGAGATGCCTGCTTAAAAAAGCATTGTCTCTGCTCCCTAACAAAAGCAGCAACACTTTGACTCTCCACCATCTTACAGGCATAACAAGAAGACAAGATTAGGGAAAGATGTGCGTGCCTGCAATGTAGCTGGAGGTGCACCAACACCTGGTACAGACATTTCCTAGACATTTTTAAACTCCTTATCTTTGATACAGCTGGCAGAGGAGTGTTGCCACAAGGAAGCGCAGTTGGGCCAACTGCCTGAATGCTTACAAATTCTAGGGCAAATTTTGGCAAACATAGAGGGTAAAGGGGTAAGTTTGTTGCTGGTACCCAGCTTCACAAGCTGCAGTCAAAAAGATGAATGAAGTTTGTGTTATCTTTACCGAACATGGGCTGCAAGGCAAGGGCTGAGCCCATGGCATGTTAACATGAACATGAAAGCTCTGTGTTGCAGGAAGTTTGTCACTACAGACAAAAACAAGACAAAAATTGCTCATTTAGAAATAAAATTCTATCAGATTTCCACATATTGATCTGCTTAAACCAGAAAAATATTCATCTGCTTTAAATAGTTCCAGATCAACAGTTGTCCTTTTCTTTAAAAAAGGAATTAAACTCCGGGTTGTGTTGTCAAAAAAACCAAAAAGTGGTAAATTTTATTCCAAAGTTACCTTATGCTCTTATCAAAGCAACTTTCATGACTGAAAACCATTTACATTATAGAGAAAAATATGAGGAAAACATGGAACTTTAAATATGAGTATGTCTGACATTGTGTTGTTTGAAATAGATCTGTTGCCTAAATATAATCAATCATCAGTCTCTGGGAGTCTGGAAACTCCATAAGGTAACTGACATGTGTCACAGGGAAAATAAACAAATCTGGAAGTTTCCTTTTGCTCCACTGTAAAATGATTCATGCTGTTGTTTAGAATCAATAAGCCTAAAAACCAAAAATATGAAGGTGTTTTAAGATCCAGAGTTGAACAGCACAACCCTACTTAAATCTGTCACTATGCAAAAGTAAAAAGCCAGCTCCTAATGAGAAGATGGCTTATTAGCTCAACCACTACACCTGGCTAAAACACATAATTCTCAGACTAAATTAGTGTCTTCACAGAGCCCTCCTTGGTGCCGTAGAGACACAAACTCTTGGTTGAGGCTCACTCAAGAACTGCTACAGAACTCCACTACAGAACTGAAAACTGAGGAAAATCTGATTTTAAGAACTCAAGTAGCCAAAGAGTACTTTCCAGCAAGTTAGTTGTGTTTAAATTGTTTATATTTTTCTTCCACTTGCCTTTCTGTCAAGCAAACACTGTGCACTGCAAAAGCCTAGGGACCAATGGTGAGCTCTTCACGACTCTGGCAGGAACACAGACCTGCAGGGGGTGAGGTAAGGTCCTATTTGCTGTAGAAATCACAGTCCTGAAAAGGATTGGGAGCTTTACAGCCAGTCAGGAGGGACAGAGAAATGAGTCACTGCTCCATAAACCACAAAATCAAGGAAGACAGATGGAAGGAGTTCCTGAAGCCACCTCAGGCACCTCCTTGCCCAAGAGCAGGGAAAATGACATGAATTGTCATACAAAACTTGTTTAACATGTTCTTAAAATCTCTTGTTACAACAGAGGGCCTGCAATTAGATGGCACCCTGAGTGATCTCTCTTCAGAGATCTTGTTGATTCCAAAGCAGTGACAAAACAAAGGTTATGAGAGGCTGCAGGAAAAAAAAATAAAAAGACTGCAAAGGAATGAAGCCAGCACAATTTTAGGTTTCTTCAGGTTTTTGTTTTCTTTTTATTTTTCTTTTTTATTTTTCTCTTATGTTCTTTGTGAGAACCTGAGCTGGGACGTCCAGGGACAGTACTGGTCAAACTGGGGCAACCAGAGATGTTGAGAACTGAAAAGTATCCAGGTGATCTAAGTTTAATGATTGACTGGGTGTTTTAGCAACCTGGATCTATATGGTGGATGAAAAAGTTAGATCCTTGCTTAAACACTCCAAACAAACTCTCTGTGTCTTTACAGAGCTCCACATTGGTTAAGTTGTGGTCTTATCTGTGGTGCAAAATCTGCTTGCTTTTAATACTGACTTTTCAGCTGTAACAGCCATCACTCCTTCAAACCAGAGAATTATACTTCCTTCCTCCAGTGCTGCCCCAAATCAACCTCAATAGCATGGCAGCATGGAATAGAACCAATCCCAGACTATGGTCCCAAGTAAATTCATCAAAAAGGACGGAGAAAGACAACGAACACCTTCACAGAAAAGGAACCCGTGTAGACACACGGGTGTGTCTGTGCACATGAGGTGCTCTGTGCACATGAGTGAAGAAGAAAGAAACTAATTAAGTTTAGGACAAGGATTAACTGTCATTGTTTCAGGCAGACAGAGAACACCTTCTTGAAAAGAAACTAAAGATGGGGCCAGGATGGGAAATCTCTCCAGATAACTGCAACTGTCCTATTTGTGATATTCCCCCTCTCTGAGAATCACTGTGGTTAACAAGGACAAGTTTCTGTGATTCAGTGCATGACTTACACTGATACCAAGGAAGCATTCTCTGCAAAGCAACATTCACTTATTTCCCAGCAAACTCATTTAAGCTTCATAAAATGTGCATCCACTTCTCCCTTTGCGGGCGGTAAGAATGAAATATCTAGACTGGTTTGCAAAGCCATTGCTTTCCCTCCCTCCCTCCTTTTCTCCCAGTGCAGCTGATGAAATAGCATCACTCCTGGCCGTGTCTCACTCGGCAAAGTGTTAAATAAAATCGTAAAGTCAACCTGCTCATATCATGAAACAAAATATAATGCAGATGTCGTGCATGTAGCTAATCCTACCGAGGCAATGTTGCCCAAGCAGACACCACCAGTCACACACCAGAGGAACACATTTCCAAGGGACTGCCCGAGCTGTTCAGTATCGCTGTCACTTCCTCAGGCGTCTAGCTAAGTAAACAAGCACGCCCCAAAATCACAGCTCTGAAAGGATCAGAAATTAAACTGATGAGCAACCCCACCGGCTGCCTGTCCCACTGACAGAGGCTCAAGGATTTCACCTCAAAGCTTTATCCTCTGTAATATGTGAAATACATTTTTATTGTTAGTTTACCGTTCTTAATTTCTTTGACAATTAGCAGTATGGCAATACATTATGCTTGCCCACAGGAAGTTACCAATAGAAATTAAGGAAATTAATCCACAATTAATATTGGAAATCCAAGGCTCTACCTCCAGAACGAGGCCCTACAGACCTCTGAGAAAATAAATGTTTGGGGTAAGATCTTGCCAGTACTGGCAAAATTCTCATCACTTCTAATTACAAAAGGGTCCAGGATTTGCAGTTTTTCCCAGTCTGTTTTTCTCCTACACTTGCTGCTAGAATTAGTTTAGGAAAAAAAAAAAAAGGATAAAAGGAAGGGTAATAATTATTTGTTATCTCTACACTTGCAATCAATTTTCATCCCTTAATCTGTCAAAATTCCCTTGGTGTTAGTAAAATCCTTTGATGGTTCAGACTCCTAAACTAAGGGATCCCCAGAAATTTGCCCTGCATGTGTTGGAAGAGTTATCAATTAACTCCAAATTTCTGTGAGCATTTTGCAGACAACCTGACAGGATTTCTTTCCTCACTCCAAAAAAAAACCCAAAAGCCAGCAAACCTAACAAAACCTTTGCCATTTGTGAAGCCTCCAAGAGCCCGTTCAGATTGGAGACCTTGCAGAGTATACCAGATCTCACTGCCAGTCTTTACTTTTGTAAATAAACTAGTGAAATCCCTAATGACCTCGCAGACCCTTCTATGCCTTTAGTACAGCTTAAGCATAAGCACAGTTTTAATAAGTTTACAACAATGGACAATTTCACACTCGGCACCAAATGTAAGAATGTCAGTAGCACACACTCTTGAGAAAGAAAACATCCATAAGGATATGACAAAACATGGGAGTGCTTCTTCATGTCAGTAATTTTTGTCACATCTTTAAAAACAGATTATTTGTGTCATGGGGCAATTACATTTTTGTACTAACAGTTTTGATGTCTTCCCTCCAGCTCAACTAATCTGACTTTTTCTATTTTCACATTTGTCTTGCCTTCTTCAAGAAAAGCTTCCTCCTTTTCATGCTGTGCCGGATCTCATTTTCTAGTCTCTTGCTTATTTTTTAATACATTCAAACTTCATTTCCAGAAGCAAAAAGCCAGTCAAATATATATTATCAATGTCATGCTAAGACACCAAAGCTGGTCTATAAAACATAAAGACTTTAACATAGCCCTGATGTTGAAAATATTTAAACCATAAATTACAGCTTTAAAAATGTGTAAAGCAAAAATGGAGCATCATTTCAATAAATTAGCAAAAAAGGATCCATTACTAAAATTGCAAAGCCTAATTTATTTAACGCAAAATCAGTCAAACCAGCTGGAGACATCATTTACAAGCTCCTCAAGTGTCCAACATCTTTCTTTGAAATCTAGTTTCACTGAACATAAATCTACATGAAATAAAAAGGTAAAAAGAAGGGCAATAATTGTTTGTTATCTTTTTCCTCTGTCCTTGCTGTAAATTGAATTTCCTCTGGCTAAGGCTAAGGAAAACAGGCTGGAAATATAAATTCAGTCACACTTAATTTTATTGAGAACTGTGAAATGTAAATGCAAAACAAAAAAAAAAAAAGCAAAACCAAAAAAAAACCCCAAGCTACAAGTATGGATTTGGGCATTTAAGGATAGTTGGGTGATCATATCTTCTCTATTGCCTCTAATACTCATTTCCTCTCCATTACAAGCATTTTATTTGTATTAGCTCTCACACCCTGACAGGTGCCTCCCCCTCCCTCCTGATATAAAAGCTGAGATACAAAATTAAAATAGGTTAAAATGACCAAGAAATTTCTCCACCATTTACCAATTTTGTACACGTTTGGAAACACTCAGAACCATCAATATTTTTCTCCCAACCCACCTGTTCCTGTACGTTCCTCATTTAGCCAGTCTGATCCATTTTCTACTCTTACAGAAACTCGTATCTTTTTTAACCCTTGATTAATCCCCAAAAAAACAACTAACACTGACAGCACCTGCTAATTCGAGGTCAAAACTATTACAATAGTAAATCCATGGTATTCTGATCTCAAATGAAACTAGAGAAATATAGACATGCAACAAAAATCACTAGGGTATCTAAGTAACATATTTGTAATTTTATAGTAGTGCTATGGAAAACATTTATAATTAATTAAATTCTCTGAGCACCACTGATATTAAGCGTGGCTCCATCCTCTTTGCACCCTCTCTACAGGTATGTGTACACACTTATGAGTTTCCCCCCAGACCTCCTCTTCTGCAGGGTAAGACATCCCAGCTCCCTCAGCCTTCCCTCATGAAAGAGATGCTCCAGTCCCTCCATCATCACCATCATCATCGTCATGGCCTTGTGCTGGACATGCAACCCAGCATGTCCCCTTCTCTCTTGTACTGTGAGTATGTACACACATATTGTTTCACATAATTCAAACTGATTTTTTTTTTAATTTCCTTACCCTACCACCCATTATTTTGCACAGACTTTCAGAAATACTTACAACCTATGAATAACTCATCAGATTTACCTCAAAACTAAAAATATTTCAGTAGCCAAAGAGGAAAATATCTGGATTATATTATTCTGCATAACTACACACATAACATGAATAAATCTAAATACAAAAATCAACCCAACTTTATGTAAAGTTCTGTTTTCACTGCATGTTGGGAGAGAATAAAGAAAAGAAATGGTGTCCATCCAGATAGCAAAACACATCTCACGCTGATTGAGGCACATTTTGCTTCGGACATGAAAGAGCATCCACACATATTGAACCTCCCAGCACCGAGCTCTTCTCATCGCCCCAGAAGAGCAAGAACTCTGCTCCCTACCCTGGAACTGTCTTTCAGCACACCATGGCAAAAAAGATCCTCTAATCTCAAGCCTACTTATAACAGCTTCAGAAAGGAGTCTCCTGCCAATGGTTGAAGCAAGGCAACACCAGGCAACTGGTGTATTTGGACTAAATTGTTGGTATGACCAGGAAATTTTGCAGTTGCATGGGTCAGTCAGGCATAAACTGAAAACACTCAAGTTTAGACCAGAAGCAGTCATGAATATGGCTTACATCCAGAGTACCACTCAGATGTCTCTCTACCACTTGAACACTCAGTAGCAAGATTCTCTCTTTCATCTTACAGTTTAAATGTGCTTTTGGGATGGTTACTCTGTATCACCTGCAAACAACTGCAAGAAAAAGTGTACACACTGCAGTGGTGTATATATGTACATATAGGTATCAAAAGGAGAAGGAAAAGAACAGTCTAATTAAACTGCACAAAAGCCACTTCAAAATCCCAGTGCACTACATTATCCATAAATTTAGCAATTTCTTGTGATTATGGCAGTACATGCTCATGAGGCAACATTCAAAACAGCTTACATACAACACTGCTGGCAAGCAGAGCAGCTGAAGACTACAAATGGAAATAGTACCTTCAGTTTCAAGCTTCCATTTCTTCTTAGGAAAAGCAACCTCTATTTTCAAGCAAAATTGAAGAAGAGTCCAACTGCTTTCATGTTATTATCAATTACATATAACTGGACATGTACCATCACCTAGTTGTGAAAGTAGAATTCTGAAGAATATAATCAAGTTCAGAAGTATATGGGTGTATATTAAGATAATTTCACAGAATCACCAAAGCATTCAGGTTGGAAGGGACATTCAAAACCATCCAGTTCCCTCCCCTGCCATGGGCAGGGACACCTTCCACTATCCCAGAGTGCTCCAAGCCCTGTCCAGCCTGGCCTTGGACACTTCCAGGGATCCAGGGGCAGCCACAGCTTCTCTGGGCAACCTGTGCCAGGACCTCCCCACCCTCACAGCCAGGAATTCCTTCCCAATATCCCACCTATCCCTGCCCTCTGCCAGTTTAAGCCATTCCCCTTTGTCCTGTCCCTCTATCCCTTGTAAAGAGTCTCTCTCCATCTTTCCTGGAGCTCCTTCAGGCCCTGGAACACCACAATTTGGTCACCCCAAGGCTTCTCCTGTCCCGGCTGCACAAGCCCAGCTGTGCCAGGCTCTGCTCCCAGCAGAGCTGCTCCATCCCTCTGCTCACCCTGGTGCTGCTCTGGGCTGGCTCCAGCAGCTCCACGTCCTTCCCGTGCCGGGCCCGGGGCCGGGGCGGCTCTGCCGGGGGGGTCTCGCCTGAGGGGGCAGAGGGGCAGAATCCCCCCCTGCCCTGCTGCCCACGCCGGGGCTCGGCCCAGCTCAGGAGCTTGGGGTCCCGGCTCTCCCCCACCGGCACCCCCAGCGCCTTCTCCCAGGGCTGCTATCCCTTCTCTGCACAGCCTGGATTTCTGCTTGAGATTGCCCCAACCCACGCATTTGGTATTGTGGAATGTCTTATGCATTTATCAGTTGCCATTTCTATTTACTTGTTAGCATATTCCTATTAAAAAGACATCATTTGTAACAAAAACATGCAGTTTATTTTCTGATATGGTGTGAAACTGTTGCTTTGCAGCTCAAAACATGTTTTTTTAACACCTGAAGAATATAATAGCTAAACTATACAACTAAACTATTCCCATGGCCACAGTCAGGGGCTGAGGTAAATTTTATCACTTTCATGCTTACACTTACACAATTACAGCTACATATCACATGTTTATCGCGTATGCATGGTTGGTTCAATCCACACTGTCACTTTTCACTTGTTTCCTCCTTTGGAATCTCAGAGAATCTAGGTTACTAGAGTTCGTATTTTTAATTGTCTATCTGATCTTAAAACAATTAAAGAACATTTTGGATTGGAAAACCACAAACCTAATTTCAGCAAAGACTATGACATTAGTAGAGAACTTAACTTACATAGATTTATACTAAAACTAGTTTACAGAGCTCTTCTGTATCTTCTAAAGATATCAATTCATTTAACTCTAAACTTCCAGCTTATGAAGCACTACCAAGAAAGTTTTTTCCCCACTGAACTTCAAAAAAATTTATATTGGGCATGATGCCATTTATGCATGGCACTATGTAAAAGCACACCATTTTGAGAGAACAATTTTTATGGTAGTACAGAATATAAGAGACTTGATACAAAATTAAAAAACATAGATTTACAATTTAAAAAAATTATTAATTAGACTCTTACAGTGGTCACTTACAAGACCCCCAAATGAGATGGAAAAAAAAGCAATATTTACCCAGTACCGTAACGATGTACAAAGACATGTATGTGTTTACTCAGAAACCCAACAGGAGAAAAAGCACCAGTGGGAGAGAAGAGCACACACAAATTGTTTCATTTAAACCCTCTAAAGGAACTTCTAGCCAAATGTTGGTGATAAGTAAAACCTTTCTCATTAATCAATAGATTTTTTTCTCACTGATTTCACTACAATCACTACAATCTCCAAACTGAAACACCAGGAACTCCTGCTCATGTGCTATCCCTCTGCCTCCCCTTTAAAAGAAAAAATCCCTACATGTATGACACTGCTGAAATGGCTGCAGATTAGATAGCCTAAGGATTATATGGAAATACCAATAAAAATTGAATTAGATCTCTTAATTTATTTTTTTTTTACAAAAAAGTTCCAATTTCTTAAAAGGCTAATCTTTCTGGGGTTCCATCCATAAACTTATGAGACAGGCTTCTTTGGTGCCAGGGTTAATTGGCTACTTGGATGTGCACACAGCCAACTGTCAACACTCTCAGAAAGAAGAGAATGACCGTATCTAGTTTCTTTCATACTGATCTGTATTCAGAAATAAAGAGAAGGAAACAATACACAATAATTTATTTTTATGAATGTCAGGAATGACAGTGCACTTTAATTTTGTATCCGTCTCAAATTATATCTGAGCCAAATATTTCATTTTAAGAGTCCTGTTAAATGTTTTCAAAGGCCTTGTTTTATGTGTTCATGAAATAACTCACTATTTTTTAGCTTTCAGGAATAGTAATTGCTGTAAATCTTGTAAATTAGCATGAGTAGTACCAGCAAGACACTCTGTTAAAATTCATCTACATTGTTGCTGGAATATTTATTAGGTACTAAAATATTTAAAGGAAACCTACAACTACTACAATTCAAATTACATTTCAGCTAAGAAAGCCTTTCTTACAGCACTTAGCATTATTGTTTTGTCACTGTATAAGAAAGCATCTAATCCAACTACTATCTTGAGTGGTAAGATTTCTTTTCATTAGATGGGCTGAATGAAACCATTATATTAACTGGGTATTCCCTATTGTGTTTTATCAGTTTGCACAAGTAAATTGCACTGCTCATTGTAGTAATTGACATTTTCAACGTTTGCACACACAATAGAAATGTTAGCACCATTTATAAGATAGTTAGCTCCTGATGGATTGGTGACCTTCGGAAGACCTTCAGCATGGATTTTCTCTGGCTGCTGCTGCAGCAGCTGGAGAGATCACCTCACCCATTTTCTCACTACGACCACCTTCTTTCCAGCATCCCTTTTGTGTCCGCATCTCCTAACTGGTTCCAGTCCAACTGAGTTAGCTGACACCTACTATTTAAATTTTTAACATTCACCTCACTCATTCCTCACTCCCCTCTTTGCCTCTCCCAAAGCTCATTTGTATTCCCTGCTCCAGCTAATGGTGACAGGAGTCGAGGCTTTCTGCTGGTGCTGCACAGACCATACACCAATTCCTCCACATGTTAAAAAACATTATTATATAAAGGCCAACCTCACAAACTGGATTTTTCCTTCTTTATGAGAAAGTGACTTGAGAAAAGACCTGCACATACAGACCCGACCTCCTTTGTTGGTCCTCCAAATAAATATATAGCTTAGGAAAGGACAGAAACTAACAGAATTTGGCTTGGTGCAAAGAAAATTATTAACATAATAAATATTAATCTGTGGCTCTTACTCTATTCCTATTTGCAGTCAGTTTAGGAGCAAAACCTACTGAAAACAGTGCTGACTAAATATAACTCGAGCAACAACTGTTCATTTCTAGGATGGGTAGCAATTCAAACTCATTTCCCAGAGAAAGATGAACTCCTTACATCTTTTCAGCAGTAAGAAGATAAGATATAATCATTTTGCAGACATGAAACAACCATACTGCCCATCTTTCCTGGAAGGACAAAAACATGTATGTTTTTAAGAGACAACATACCATTGTATGAGATGTTTCTCTTTAAACTATTTGCATCATCCTTATAGTTTTGGCATTTGATTAAAAAAAGCCAAACAACAAAAACTCCAAACACACAAAACCTAAATTGAGTCCTGCTGTTGCAACACATTTATTGCTACTTCACACGGAACAACAGCTGTCAAAATGCTCTGCCATAAGCTGCCATGATCCACAGGGTGATCCACAGGATTTTTCTACATGCCCTGTAGGCACTGAAGGTCCTGGTGGAAGTCTGTTCTCTTCTGGTTGATGTGGCTGTGAAGCACAGACATTTCAACAGGCCTTAAAAATAAGTCATCTTGAAGTAAAACATAACTCTGCCAAACTAAGGGAGTTCCTGTCATGTAAAATTCATTTTTCATTTCTTCCCCATAAAGGTAAAAAAGAGGGCATGAAGTCCCTGATTTTGAGATTCTCTGCTATCTAAAACATTGATGCACGATTTCATTTCAAACAATAAAAAACACCAGTGGGGAAAGTCTGGGTGAGATTTTTCAAACATTTTCCCAGGAAATTTCTCTATCTCCAATTTCAGCAAAGGAATGCCATCTTACAAAGAAAGATTCTGACAGGAAATATCCAACTTGCTTTCCTAGCTGGTTATGTTTTCATAGCTGTACCCAAACACAGTGTATATATACAGTATCTATACATGTTTATATACACACTCAACAGCATCTAATTTATCATTCCCTCACACATAAATATAAGATGTTCCTTTTGTTTTCTCATACTTCCTGATCTATCTTTTGGATTTATTCATAACATTCCCATGCCCCTAACCACTCCAGGCAGATGTGGACAACTGCCCTACTAGCACCAAACTGAGGCTGAAGCCAAGTGAGACAGGCTCCACACCAGGATCAGAAGCAGGAAACCAACCCATTCCTCTTGGTATGGTGTAAGGGAAAAACATATTCTACAGCAGGGACACAGATTCCTGACCTATACAAAAAACCCAAGGCTTGGAGCAAACTCACAGAAAGAGCAGTAAGAAACTTAAAACTGCAGTTACAGCCAAGCAGTGACCAGCTTCCTTACATACTGCAAGTTTGGGAAAAAAACTTTATGAGTTATTCCTCACCTGGCAGGTTTACCCCAATATATTAGTCTGTAAATAAAGGATATCCAGGTTCCAGGGCTCAAACTAGAGTCTCAGACGCTGTCCTAGAACCACCAAGGAGAATCTACACTTGTGAACTGACTCATAGTCAAATATCAGAAAAAACCTGGTCACACTGAAATCAACGCAAAATTGTTATTTTGAAAGTTCGTGGTATTTATAGTTTTTAGATTAGTTCTGTGAGCTCTAACTCTCCATACAGCTTTGCAGAAAGACTCTACAAATCCCAGTACTCATCACATTGTCCTGTAGCACAAAGTTCTGAGGCAAGAAGATTATAAAACAAAATATTCCACATTAAGAAAAAAGTTGTTTATTTGTGACTTACATCTTCATTCATTTTGCAGTTGTTGTAGTGCCAACCTGTGTCATCCACACAACTTGTGGTAACTACAGCCTCATGTCAATACTGCCTCACGAATTACCTGCCCCTTTGGAAGTCCAAAAGGTAAGGTGTTTACACTTAATAACCAGGACATAGCTTTGCTATCAGACTATCATGATCATCAAAAATCCTGCTAATAAGCCCTTGCACCACACCAAACATGACTTGTAAGTCCTCTGTTTACATGCACACAGATAAAGGATTGACTTTTCCTCCTCCTCTAGAATGAGATCCAATGACTAGAAACAATTCATTTTCTTCTGATATCCTATCATTTTAGTCTCCTCAGTTAAATTAAGAAGGTTATAAAATGTCTGTAGGCAAACAGAAATAGCCAATAACCATAGCATATGCCCAGAAAAACTGTCACAGGATTTTTTAATTTATTTGCAATTTCTCTAGAAAAGAGAATCATTAAAATACATTGTTGAGGGCAGTTTTTCCTTAGCAGAAGGACTAAGACATATTAGGAATACACAGAAAGGCAATGAAAATCAGCATAACCCTCCCTGCACCTGTGTTTTCTGTAGAATTCCTGTGGACAAATGCTGGATAATCTCTGTGACACTCATTTTAAGACTTGACAAGACTCTCTCCAAAGACCACACAGCTACAGGCATAAGACCAAGAAAAACATTAAGCTCATTTTTCTTGTTGATCAAAGAGAATAAATTAGTACAGACAGGAGCTGCAGTTGACCCCTTCAGATCTAAATCACAGATTACATTCAGACTTGGACTTTGTCTCAACAACTCATCTTTCTTCACCAGCCATAAATTCAAGCATAAACTGAAAAATGCCCCATATTTTTGCTTTATGTGGAATGAACATGACTCTCAAGGAAAGCCTCCTAAGGCTGAAGCCACTGTGGAACTCCCGAGCAAATGACTCAAAATTTGCTTTTAAGAACCAGGCTATGTAATCTTCTTTAGTAATCAGCTGATTTGAACCCAGGCCTAGCTCTCGGGGAGAAGTTGTGTAATCTGGGCTACAATTTCTGAAAAAAAATGCTAGATTGTCATAAAATGCTTTCAGAAAGCCCATAAAGTAAATTCGGAAGGTAGAATTGCAGAGAATGTTAGGAGGATTGTTAAGAACAGTTAACAGAGTAAGATTTCAAGAGAACAAGGACTTACACAAAAATATTCTCTAAAAAACCCAATAATTAAGAACTATGAACTATCAAAAATACACATTATCATCCTCACATGTATGATGTTAACATGTATGATATATGACGTATCACATCAACAACACTAGTATGCCCCTGCACAACATCCAGGACAACAAATTACTGTTTAAATGTTTTACTGAAAGAGGAGAATGACAGATGTGAAAACATATTTATCCTCTCAACAAATATAATAGTCTCAGTAGGAGGCAAAAGAATAAACATCACACAAGGCACAGTAAATACAAACTGAAAGTGTTTATTATATTGTCACTTCTAATTCCAGGAGATTTAACAGATATTTCCTTATAACATTCACATGTCCTTTGGAGACTATGATGACGAAGGATGTGTTACTGTCTTCCTTTTATTTAGACACCAAATCAGATGCATCAGATGAAAACATCCCAGTTTGGGATGCACTTCAGCACATACTGGAGCACCATCCAGTACCACGCATTTGTACCCCAAAGAGCCTTGCTGGATCCACGATGGAATGATAGCACAGAACACAAGCTGATGCTGTTGATCTCTTGGATAGGGCATCTAATCCCCCATATCTTCTTTCACTGGTCCCTTTTTCATCCCAAATATCCTTCCCTGACATATTTTCTCCCAGCCCCAGCCCCTTGCTTCCTTCCAAATTTCTCTCCAAAATTACTGTCCATGCATCAAGTACTAAGAGATGGAACTTCAGTTTAAGGCAATCCTGTAAAACATCAACAGACTAAATGGCCTCAAGAGATCTGCCAAGAAAGCCTAGAAAGAGATTTCAGATTTGGGGAAAAAGAAAAAGCATCAGAACACCTTTTGGCTCTTGTCATATGACTTGCAAGTAGTTTCCAAAGGAAGAAATCCCAGAAATACAAACAGAAGCAAGAACTGGGATGAAGTTGCAGCATGCACTCTCAGTCTCAAGAGCCAAGAATTTTCAGTGTTCTCATCCTACATGTGCAATTCTCACACTTTAGACATAATCTAGGAGAAAGTGGTACTGGTGATAAAATTTTCTATGAGAAGTTAAGTTGATGTCTGGCATTATGCATGTAAGTAAAAGCTGTGGGAGAACTGAGTTTCCTAGAGAAACTTTGTATCTCTGCCCCATGTTCCTACAAGCAGACAAACCTGTCCCTGAATTCTTACTCACAGAGCTGCAGCTTCAAGCAGGTTTCTACCCATGTATCATATTTATCTGAAAAACTGTTAACAAAAGTTTTACAAGCAGTATTCAAGTAAGACTCAGCAACTACTCAGTCATGTGCTTGTCCTTCCAAAGCAAAAGCACCACCCAGGGCAGAAAGTCATGGCCCAGCTGCCCAGGCCCTGCTCCCCACTCTGAGGAGCCACAATCTACCTGGATTTAACTGTGCTATATCGTACCAGAACATAGGACATAGGTGAGTATAGTGGGCCATCAATCTGCTCAGTTTTGTGTAAATTTAAATAAGAATTAGATATTCAGAATCTTAATTTCTGATCAAGGCAAGCAATAAATAACCTTTGATTCAACCCGAATACCTTTAGGCAAATTACATTTTTGTGTTTCATATCTCCAGAACTTCAGCCCAGTTACTTTCAAAGACAAGAACCACTTGCTCTACAATAACGTGACACCCTTGAGCTGGATTAAACATGCTGTATTCTTGCAAAGTTAGCTATTTTTACACTTGAATAGTCAATGTAAAAGCTGGCAGTATCATACAGCTCTAGTCAGGAGTCAAGTTTCCAACTGTGAAATGAAATTCCATGAAGCAATTGAGTATGTGCAGTAGAAAAAAAAATCCACTGCTATCCCCATGTCTAGTTGATAATGATTTCCCTTTATAAAGTGTATTGAATTGCCATTTATAAAATGAACTATTTTAAAGGAGAGAGCTGGGTCCCAGTGACAAGCTGCTGAAGTTATCAAATTCTTCAGAGAAGGTTTTGCACACATCTCTTCAAGACACAGAACAAGACAAAGATAAAACATGAAAAAAAGATAACTTTTTGAGCAAAAGAAATTGTTCAAGGTATTTGATAAATACATCAAACATCTGATAAATTTTGGAGCCACAGAGGATTAAAAATGACAGTAAGTCCACCTAATATGAATTCCAGAGTATGTTTCTTCAGGTATTTAAGAGGATTTTTTTAATCTCAGGAACAAATATTAAGCTGATAAAAAAGATTTTTCAAAATATTCACATAAAGCTCTGAGTAAGGATATTGGAGTTCCTCTGTTACGTGACTTGAGAGGAGCCAAAAGGAGTGCACGGAGAGCCAAGTTCATGAATTCCAAGGTGAGGAGGGCAAATTTAAATTTTCCTAACACAAGCTGGCTATTTCAGGACATTATACCACAGCCCTCAACTACCGAAACCTTGCCACATAAACCTGATACAGCAGGAAACTCTCCCATGGTGCCTCAGAGTGGACAAAATGAACGCTATTGGTTAATAAAAAGACATCCCGTTTTAGGTGGAGGAGGAGAACACAGAGAACATTTCAGCAGAGGAACCTGTACACTATCAAAATCCAGCTTATGTTCCACAAAAATGTTTGGATACACCATAGAAGCAGATCCACCGCCAAAAGGTGCGGCAAATGACTTGCTTGAGATTCCCATTAGGAAAAATATTGATTATTCAGCTCTTGGGCGGCATTTGCAGTTTGCAGCTGGGCACAAACTTCGTTGTGGATATTTAGTAACCTACGGTAAGGCAGCAGCTGAAAGCACTTTGAAAGTGCCACTCTACTGAATAAATCCCCTGGTTATCTCGCCCTGAAAAGTGTACCACTGAATATTTCCTCGTACTCATTTATTTGACTGATAAGTCTTGACCTCAGACTTTCTAGCACAGTGACCTTGTTAGTGCTTCTAATGAAGATGATGTGAGTAATCATCACTGTCACTTCATTTTAAGTTCATATTCAAAGCAAATGAGTCAGTACAGCCTGAATTACACAGAAAATTCATAACGAAGTCCAAGACTAAATTCCTTGCCCTTTCAGTATGCCTGACTGCTGACCACACAGCCAGTTGTCAAACAAAAAGTGTCTGTGCTTTGGCAGACGTTAGCTCTTTGTTGACCTCATAAGCCTTTGCTGATGCACAATGAATATAAACCAGAGGCCACCAGCATATTTCACATTCAACATTTCGAACAGTTAATATTTCATGATAATGATCACTGATAGATGACACATTCAATTTAACCAGCATAATACAAAAAAATTCTGAAAAACAAAGTTCAGAGGAGAAATTAGTGAACAGGTCACTGGAGGAAATGACAGCCTCATGAGTAAATAAATCAGCTGGTCTAAACTGGAATGTTACAAATGAATCAATATGGTAAGAAATGTGCAGTTTCATGTGATATATTTACAGGAGGGTGAAATACTACCCCAGTTCCCTCAGGACCCACGGGTGCATCTCACCAGGTCCCATGAACCCGTGTACTCTCAGGTACCTTCAGGAACTTCAGAAGTTCCAGCTGAGAACTAAGATAACAAATCATTTTTACATCCTCAGTGATGTCAAAATTAAAATCACACAATTTCACCTCCTGTCAACACTGGCATGTACCTACAGTACCTCAGGACGGATTGTAAAAACACCAGTTACTGTTCTTTCATCATGGTTAGTCAGAAATAACCACACTGGCAGGCATCCTTGTTGTAAAAGGCACAGTTAAAAGCTGTTGTCACAAGTGAATTTATAGTCTGACAACACATAAACAAGAAAAATTAGAGCAATACTTGCTTAACAGCTGAACCATCTACTGTAAGTAGAGAGAGAAAGTAGTAACACAGAGAGCTATTGCTTATGGCCAACTACGAGTTGCTGGAAACACCAGTCCAGAAAGCCTACTGTAAAAGTACTTAAAACAATAGTAAACAGTGGTGTAATTACATTGTTCCAGTAAGTTATAAAGGAAAGCAAACTGATCTTCAACAGTAAAAGGTGATTTTTATGCATATAAAGTACCTAATAGAAAAGTCTTCCTCCTTCCCTCTCACTGCTGTATTTCTTTTGACGTGAAGTCTTCTCACAGAAACACTTAGCACTGGGAACCACCCAGGGCATGCCTACCATGACTGAAAAAAAAAACCAAACACCACACTAGGCAAATGCTCCTCAGTTTTTGGTTCTTATGCTTGGTCACCCCTTTTCATGGAAATTACAGAGACTTGGTATCTTAGCATACCACTTTACCACATATACAGTAGGACACGTTGTCTACCCAAACAAGCCCTTTCCAATTTATTGTACATCAACTGCTTGACTTGATAATTCAAGTGTAATTTGATCTTTTAACTAGCCCATGTAAAAAAAAAAAAATCCTGGAGAGCTTAAATACCTTCTTCAAAACTCAGCAGCATTTATGGGTTAGCCCAATGAATTACAAATTCTAGCCTACTGTAAATTATATATTTCTCTAGGAAATGTTCACAATATCTACCATGGCTTTGGAAGCAACTAATACCCTGTTGACAACACTGATCGTATTAAACTGAGCTCTACCCCTTAGCATTTCTTTCCAAGATTAAAGGGCAAAAAAAAACATGATAAATTTCACTTTTGTTTAAACTAAGACACATGCAAGTCTTTCACTTACCTCAGTCAGCGTGACAATGTGTAATTACTGTGAACTTACAAAGCTAGAAACAAGGTATCAATGGAAGATTTCACAGTTATAAGATTTTACAAAATAATTCATGAATACAAACATATTAAAAAGCCTTGTGCATGACTAAAGAATTGTAAAGAAGGAAATTGGCAAAAAATAATGTGACAAGCATGTGAATCATATACAACACATGTATATTTAGAATAATTGTATTTTGAGGGCTCTTTTTTGCCCCCTTGCATATTTTCAAACACATACTGTCCCCTTGATGGAGAAATCAATAAGAAGATTTAAAAAAGAAAATCCCTTTTTAAACTGTAGAAAAAATAAGCACAAATAGGGCAGAAAAACTAAGGGCATTTTTGGCTTTTACTACCAAGTAAATTGAGTATTGCACCTGCAAGGAAAAATGGTGATTTCAGGGCTCCTAAGATATTCCTACAAACTTAAGAGCTCCTTCATGCACAAGATTTAGCAGCCAAGCAATGGCTGTTACAATGAGATAGTTCAAAATGCAAGTAATTATAACACTTCTTGCTGTAATTGTGAGCCAACTGTCTTGGTGTCTATGATAAAAATACACAGCTTTGCATACTCCATTTTAGAGAAAGACATGAAGGCAAAATAAATAATGCAAAGTAGCTCTTACTCACTGTGCAAGCGCTGTATTCTGGTGACGCCTCTAGAATAGGCTCTGTGTAACAGACCTTCCTTTACATATTTTAGACAGACTTTTGGGAGATTTAATTAAAGCTGCAAAAGATTAATGAAAAAAAATGATTCTGTCAGGGTAAAATATTATTGTTAGACACTTATTTCAGCTGCTGAAATACAAACAGTACATACAAATAGTACATTCAAATGAGACTTTGCATCCACAAGGAATCATTTACATGAAGGGGCAATTTTTGAACCATTTCACGTAATGTGAAAATAAATTTATCTAGGTACATAGCCAAAACTGTAATGTTGTCACTATGCACATCCAGCTACAACTGCTTTCATGAGTAACATTCCATCTATAAATTTGTGCTCAACTTTTCATACTACCTGTGTTTTTCACAACAAAATGACACTAATAAGCAGAAACACAGCAAACAAGTTTCTGCAGCATTTTCGTACTCACGATGGCTTAAAAGTATGAATTACACAGGTACTGTGCCACTTGCCCCTACAATCTTAATAGGAAACCAAATGATAACAGAGCTAACAGGTCAAATTTGGGTGCACAGACCCCCTTTTGGGTTTCAAACAGGTGCAAAAATCACAGTACTTCAGATGAGAACAGTAAATTACACTGCATATGTTAACTCTTATGTTAACATGTTAACTGCAAAAGCTTAAAAATGTTAATCATACAGTCTTAAAAACAAGGTAAGTTGCATTTGTGAAGTGGTGGTTGACAAAAAGACAACAGTAGAGTGTCAGGAAGACCTCTGTACATAAAGATATTACAGTACAAAAAAGAAATTCCCAATTATTTTACCCTCTTGTTTCTAACATAACATGATACACTGAAATCTTCTTATAAAAGTGCGTAATATTTTAACACCTACCACAGTAACACCTTATCTTGAATATCATCAAGGATGATCCTGGGAAATAAAATTAATAAATGCACTAGGCAACAGCAGTCTGGGACCTGGGAAAGAATTTTATTTGTTCCATGCAATAATTTTCTCACGCCCTAATACCAAATAATATATATGTATTCAGCACTAAAGCCGTAGTTGGACAAGCTCTTTTTGCCAACATAAACCAATATTGCTGCCAAGAAAAACACTAATTCTATGCATCCATTTCCACCTTTTTAATGCTACAACTGCTTCACACCTTCCTGTGGGCCAGTGCAAGCCTTCGTGCCACACTACACAGTGAACTGGATCTGTGAAATGATCCACTCGAAAGAACAGCTGGGGAAGGGGGGAAAAGTGTCCTTTGAACTGTGCCCTGCAAAAATTATTTTCAGTGCATATTTACATTTGAAAGTATCTCAGTTTCACACCTTAAGGAAGGCTTGCACATTTGGAAGCTTGACTGGTTTTAACAACTATAATGGAAGAATAAAAGATGCTGCTTCTCCTAACAGCCTTCTCCCATGAGCATCCTAATGCTATCAATGTCTACAACAACATTTACCTGCTTCCAAAGGACAATTCCTTTTACTACTCCACTTTCCAGTGACTTATGTGGGCTCTCTGGAACCAAGATAAGTATCTTCTACAAGTAATAACTCTTTTAAACTAAAGTTATCTGTATTTAATTTCAAGGTTTTCAGCTTTTCACTGTGCTAAATACAGATGCTTCACATGCTAACACTTCTTTTTACAGCTGAACATCCCCACGTTATTTTTAATTCGTATTCATGTTTATTTATGTATTTATGTTATTTTAATTTATGTTTATTTTACACTTGTAACATACTTTTACATTTCAGAATACTTTGCGGGAAAAAAGCAACTATCACATATGAAGCAAGTTAATTACTCTTATGAAAAACATACTTCTACAATTGTGAAATTAGACTGATAAATTATCAGAGATATTTTTGTTAACCCATAGTTTTGCTAAAAAACATGTAATTAATATCCATTATGTCATGCCTCTCACAGCTTCTCTTTGGCCTTTCCTTTCCATTACTTAGCATTCAACAGCTGCTTAATCTTGTGGTTGATACCTGACCTTATGACTGAAGGGAGATTAATTCCTAAGCTGAAGTGCTAGACAAAATAATTTATCGTGTCAACAAAAATGAAGGAGAATTTCTGCAGAAAAACAATATTTTTGTGTCATCTATGATGGTTGTTTTGTCTCCCGAGCCCTCTGTCCATGACACCAGCAAAACAATTTAGGGAGTTTATGCTATTAAAAAGCTTTCATGAAGTCCACACATCTGAAGTGGATCACACATAATTTCAGTATTTAAAAACAGCTGTTTACTTACTTGTAAAAGATGATTTTAAAAGTCTGTATGATTTTTATCTTGGTTCTATGACTATTTCCCAGTGATTGGCAGTTTCAAAACACTCTATCCTCTATGGCCTGTGTATTTTGTAAAACACAAAGCTTTCTATGCTTCTTTCTTCCAACAAGATCACAAAAGACAGATACTGTGCATTATTTTCTTTAGCTACCTGTGGTTTTTCTTATTTGTATTTTTTGCCTTCCAGTTCAAGAACAAAAACATTCTTTGTGGGGAGAAGCGAGTAAGAAAGCAGTACCTGAAAGAATTCATCACCAAGTCATATCCACAGCAGCAATATATAATATATTTTTGAAGATGAAGAAGATAACCTGGCCAAAACTTGCTTTTTGAAGGAAGAAAGAATTGCAGATATAAAAATATGTATGTGAATTAATAGCCTAGATTCAAAGATACATAGATTTAAAAGCTGGAAGGTACCACTATAGCTGCCCAGTTTTGACCCCATGCATGACACAGGCCAGGGAATTTCACCCCGTAATTCATTCTGTGATTCCCACAATTTGTGTGTGACTTAGGCAGCTTTTTTATAAAGGCACACAGTGGAGCACTTAGCATGTCCTGTAGTAATCTGACTATCCTCATTATAATTATCATACATCGTATTTCTAACACTTTGGAAGAAATTATCTGTCATGTCTTTGCCAAAATTCCAATCAATTCCATCTGAGTCTGTTACTCTAAACTCTTCCTGCACCGCTTTCTCACACAGCCAGGCTGGAGAGCACTTACTTTGTATCAGTTTATGCTTTTGAAGGAGAATACAATATTTCTTCAGCTGCAAAACAACTCCTTCTCCTGAAGATCTACCACTCTGCAGCATATTTACCCAGAGAACTCTACTTCTGTCTACAGAGAAAACATCTGCAAAGCATCAAGGATTAAACTCCTATTGCTAATGCAACTGTGTAACATGAGTCTTTATGCCTCTATTCAGCATCTCTTCTGCAGCAACAAAGACCAAAATCCACTACAGGAAGAGAAAAGCTACATTAAAATGAGACCATTTGTTATAAAGATGATAAAGCAGATTGCAGAGCTCTATTGTGCTATTAATTGCAATTTAAAAAATACACAAGAAGGAGGGGGGGGAAAGAGGCCTGGCTGCCTAAACAGCAATGGAAGTTAGCAAGAAGATGGAAGCATCCTTTAACAGACCTCAGAATTAGTAAATGAAGAAAAAAAAGAATTGCAAACTCTGACAAACAAAAATAAGAATATATCTAAGCAAAGGGAAAAAAATCCAAAAACAACTAGCTAAAGGAATCACAACTAGATACACAAGCAACAGCAAAAGGTGTCCTAGAGTTTTATATCACTTCTTAATGGTCAAGGAATAAAGGAGCACTCAGAAACAACAAGGCCATTTGCAGCCATGGTTAAATGGATTTCTTTGCACTGACATTTAGTGTGGAAGAAGCCTAGCTAGGTTTCGTATCACAGTCCTTTTCTGCAAGGGGGAAAGAACAGGTCTGTATCAGGGTGTGGACAAATCAGGCATTAGGAAATAACCAGGACCACCAGCTAATGTTATCAAGCCTCACTTGTCAAAGCCATTTCAACCTATCTCTATTAATTTATTATTTAAGTGAACATAAAAATCATGGTTTTCTACCCTTCAATAGAGGGCACATAAATATGCAGAAAGGCTATGAAAAAAAATTGCTTCCTTGTAACACTTGCAACAGCATGAAACTTCTTTTCCTGAAAATAAAAGCAAACAGAGTTTGCCTTTAAAATAGTTCATGTAAGAAAACAGATGGAGAACACCGATTTTGGAAATAACTTTGTTATTCCTTTGACAAATATGAAGGGTGCTGAGGGTGTTTCTTTCCTGTCACATTGCCAAAGTTTCTTTAAATAGGCCACAATATACTCATAAAAGGTAGCAATACCATATAAATAAATCATGTATAAATCATCACCATGCATCAATCACGATAGAGAGGAACCCTTTAAAAAAAACAGCATGGAGTGACAGGACGAGGAGGAATGGATTCAGACTAAGGGCAGGATTAGGTTGGATGTTGGAAGAAATTCTTCCATGTGAGGGTGGTGAAGCCCTGGTACAGGTTGCCCAGAGAAGCTGTGGCTGCCCCATCCCTGGAAGTGTTCAAGGTCAGGCTGGATAGGGCCTGGAGCAACCTGGGATAGTGAAAGGTGTCCCTTGGAATAACCCGGCCTACTGAACGGTGTCCCTGTCCATAGGAAGTGTAGAACTACATGAGCTTTAAGGTCCCTTCCAACACAAACCATTCTGTTACAGTATTTATCGTCCATTTACCGGGATCCATGAGTTCTACATTAAAAACAGTCCCCTGCCGCCTGCAAGACGTCATTAAGCCTCGGACCCCTCTCACAACTCAACCCCGCTCCCGCCATTTCCCCGACGCCCCTCAGCCACCACAAAATGGCGGCGGGGGCGGCCGGGACTCTCGCGCCCCCGGGGGCGCGCGCGGGGCTCGACCAACCGCAGGCCGTGTTTTGGCACCACATGACCTCCGCGGAACTACAACTCCCGTCATGCCCCGGGGCTCCTTCTTTTTCCGCAGTTCCGGTTCCGGCTCCCCTCAGCCGCGCCGCGCTCGGGAAGGTCGCGCAGGGCGGACGAGTGGCTGCCGTCTCTTGCCCTTATCATGTTGTCCGCCGGCATCCGCCGCTTCGCTACCTCTGCCATCCGCCGCAGCCACTATGAGGAGGGACCCGGGAAGGTGGGCAGGACCGTCCCGGCCCTTTGAAGGTCGCGGGGAGGGGGATGGCGGGAGGGGAATTGGTGGCAGCCCTGTGCGCGGCTCCTGTCGTGTGGGCTTTGGGGTGGCGCGGTGCTGCCGGTACAGCCACAGCAGCGCAAATCGTGTGGGGACGGACCCCAGCGCCCTTCCCTGCGGTGGTACAGATGATGAGCATTGTGGTATGAGGGCCAACAATGATACTGTAAACGCTTTCTGATGTACCTTGTATTTGACGTGTTTTTTCAAGCCTTGCGTTTAAAAACTTAATTTTACATGCCAGATTGACATGAGAAGAATCCTCACGGTGGAGATAGTTCAGTACCAGAACGCTGGGGAGGCTGTGGATGTGTATCCTCCAGGCCTTTTGTACTTGGCTGAATGAGACCTACAGCAAACTGGCCCCGCCTTGGGTTGGAGGAAGAGGGGACAAAATGACCTCCAGAGGTCACATCCAAGCTGTTAGCATGAAGTGTTATGGGTTAGAAGGGACCTTAAAGCCCATCCCATTCCATCTGCTGCCATGGGCAGGGACACCTTCCACCATCCCGGGTTGCTCCAAGCCCCGTCCAACCTGGCCTGGAACACTTCCAGGGATGGGACAGCCTGTGCCAGGGTCTCCCCACCCTCACACGGAACAATTCCTTCCCAGTATATCATCTAACCTTGCCTTCTGTTAGTCTGAATCTGTTTGCTCTTGTCCTGTCACTGCAGTTCCTGATGAAGAGTCCATCTCCTGCTTCCCTGTAGGTGCCTTGCAGATACACAGGAGGGTTATTTATTATCCTAAATACTGTGTTTCTTTCATTGAGAGGTATTGAAATTGCTTTGAAGTTGCATATGTATTTTGTCAGTTTGGCTCTAACTTCTAGTGCTCTGAGCTTCTCAGCATTTTCAAGTGGATGAGAAAGGAATCAATGCATTGATTGCCAAGGTGAAATGCCCTTTTCTCCCCTAGAACCTCCCGTTCTCCGTGGACAACAAGTGGCGGCTGCTCGTGATGATGTGTGCGTTCTTTGGGAGTGGATTTGGTGCCCCTTTCTTCATAGTCAGACACCAGCTCCTGAAGAAGTGAAGAGGACAGGCTGTAACTGCCCTATCTGGGTAACTGATTTTGTTGGATTTCATAGCACAGTAGAATTTAAGGAACCTGGCATCATCAAAAACCTTTATAATTTTCAGCCTTTTGCAGTCCAGGTGCTTGAGAGTTGTGGTCTGTATTTGCATGATAATAACTGAAATAGTGAACAGGTTCAAGTTTGTGTCAGTGAGCTGCTGCACTCGGTGGTTTGTGACCTTTGCCTCCCCAGAGGCCACACCTCTCTGCCTGCAGCTGCAGGCTGTAGCCAAACCATGTCTGCTCTCTCCCTTGAGGAAATGAAAGGGTACACCTGAAGTGATCTGTGCAGTCACTGGCACGTGTGATGTGACGAAACAGGATGAGAAACTGTGATGGCTGTAAACGCTTTCTGATGTGCCAGATAAAGCTCAGTGCAGAACAAATTTTCCTGAACTTCAGCTGTATCAAAACAATCACATCATCTACATCATTCCTAACGGCTTATGGCCTAATGTCCACTTGAGATAAGGTCATTAACAGAGTGCTTGCTGAGGATCCTAATGAAGCAAGTCTCAGACATGACTCACACTGTGCAAGGTGCCACTTCCAGTTGAAAGCCCACTTCAGTTTGTCTTAACCTGATTCCACTTTGGAAATACCTGGTATGGTCAGCTCTGCAGTCTGAGAAACTAAATGTTTTTCAGGAGCTGGAATGACCCAGATAGTTCTTGAAAGGAAATAACAATGCTCGTTGGAATCTCGTAACTGGAACAAATTCTATTTACGTAATTCTTTTGCCATTATGATGCTTTTGCCACACTAGGCTGAGGAGAAAACCAAAATCAGCAGACTTGTATTGTCCTTGAGAATGTAGAACTGTATGGTTTCATGCAAATCAAGGCTTCTGATGCAAAACCAGACAGTGGGTGAAGCAAAGGCAATCAAAAATTCTAATTAAAGTATATGCTTATAGCTTTTCTGTAATCAGAGGTTCTTAAGAGAGTTCTTAAATTTGCTTAATTTCTCTTTCTTCTAGGGTTGAAGTCTTCTGCACAGCATCTTTCAATGGGAAAATGATAGCTGCAACCCATGCTGGATGTCTCTAAATAAAATCTTAAATCTGAAGGCCTTGGGCTGTGTGTTTTATGGAATTCCTGAAGTGTTTTTGACAGCTGGTGTGTACTGAGAACCTCTTCAAATTGCAGCGTATTGCCATTAAATTAAACACTTAATTGTTGTTGTGTAAGAAAACAGAGGGTAGGGAAGATCCCATTTCAAAACTGGGATTGGGCTCAACTTTTCATACTGCTTAGAATAGTGACCTGGGATAGTTTATAGCAGTGGTTATCCTGTCTCCATAATCCATGCTGCAGAGTTTTTAACTTTAGTGAGGATTTTCTTTGGCTTTTCTTCCACACTCAGCAGTTCTAAAGACCTGCTGTTCTCAGGTCTCTGTAGCATGAGCTGTGAGCGGGGACTTGGGGGCTGCCCTCAAGGTGTCATCAGGCTTCAGGCTCAGGTGCTGAGGGGTGGGTACACCTCTGACCAGAAAAAAGGTATTGGTAATAATCTGTAGCTGCTAAAACTGATACTGATGCAGATTTGTGGATGTTGAGAAGGAATTGATGGCTTTGTGTTTGTAGTGTTGGCACAGAGCCATGCCTGGCCTTGGGACCTGTGCAATTAAAGATAGTCCAGGAGCTGTGAATGCTGCCAGGACACTTTCACCAGTGTGAGTGTGACAGTCAAGTACTTAAATCAGTGCTCTTGTTGGCAGCACGAGTAGAAATTCGTTTGCTGTGACCACACACTTGCCTGAAGGCACAGGGTAAGAAAAGCACCAGCCTGACTCTGAGATGGTCACTTCACCCTCGCAGGAGGTGCTGTGAGGGCCTTTGAGCTCTTTTCCTTCTGAACTTCGGTTTCTTTTTTTCCCACTCAGACACCCTCCGGCTGCAGCACAGGGCATTTAGTGCGGCTTGAAGCATCTGAATCTGCGAACTGAACATTTCCATAAAATTTCATGTTCTTTTGTTACCATTTTAATCTGTATGGATGCCAGTTTCTCATCAAACACCCTCAGCAGAAGTACGTGGGAGTGGTAAAGTGCGGCTTTTAACAGAACAGCTCCTGGGTGCCACATTTCTTTTTTCAAGTGCTGATGACTGTTCTGCCTTACTCCAGAGTCCCTGATGTATTTGAAAAGAGTACAAACCACCTCTGAAGGTTTACCCTGTGGGATAAGCAAATCAGTTCCTTTACTGTGCTTAAAATGAGGCCTAATTTCTGACCACCCCCATGTCTTGTAGTTTTCACAGACACTTTCGAGCATGGGTGGTTATACTTGAAACAATTATTTTTGGATGAAATGTTAGGACTTTCTCCTCTTGGGATGTGTTCTAAAACTGTAATCATCTCTTTTCACAGTGTTGTTAACACTGGTGGATTGTACTCATTTAGGAGCAGACAAGTCCTGGGGGCTACTAGTTATGAGAAGCTTCCAAATCATGACCCTGTTTCCAACCCTGCCACCAACTTAGATAAATAAACCACTGATGTGGAGCACAATACCTGTAATCTTTCATCTGCTGCTGTTTTATGTAATTTCCATTGCTGCTTGCTCAGGGGATACATGATTTGAACCTCCTCTGTGCCTATGTTTGCATTCCAGTTGTCACCCCTGTATGATCCCAGTTTTTGTGTGCCAGTACGAGTCATGCAAAAATTAAACAACATCAGCCCTGCTTCGAGTAAGTTGGCTGACTAAATGCATCATGTTAGTCATAATTTTGATTAAACTTGTGTTTATGGTGTGCTATTATTAATTAATCTTTCATTTACAAAGAGTGTAGTACAATTTTCTAGCCTTTTTAATCTGATATGGTCAAATGAATTCAAGATTTCTTGAGTAGTTGTTAATTTGTATTCTTGATGTAATGCCTGCACACTGTGAGTTAGAAAATGAGTGGTTGTGTTCTGCATTCGTGGCAATCTCTGTTATTCCTGCATGCTGCCAAAGCTGTAATTAGTCCCTTTAGAATTGGGTTGTTCCCCTACATGAGTTGCTCGGGTGCTTTTCAGTGGTTTTCAAGCCCCATCAATTACCAAGTCCATAAGTTCTCTGCCTGACTTAAGTAATTGGTCCCCTCAGGAATTCAGAACTTCCACTTCTGCAGCAGAAACACATTAGCAGATCTGTGCTGGCCTCTCTCTTACTGCGAAATGGGACAGTCTGCATTCTACCCAAAACCATTCTTTACTTCTAGATTATCTCTAATTTCATCACTGCTCAATAAATCAAAAGTCTAAAATTCATTATTTTCATTGATTGGGTGGAAAATACTGGTTGTCATTGAGAGAGATGTGGGTCCTGTCATTAATATCAGGTGTCTGACTGTTTTAGTTTCACAGATTGCATTTGTTTCTTTGCTGTTCTGAGATCACTGCATTTCAGCCAACACCTCTTTCTTCAACCATATTTACTTATTTATGTATTTATTCGACTGCCTATTTTTTCATTTATTCCCCACATTTATGTTGCTCCTGATGTTCTGTTGTTTACCCATTCTATGGTTAACTAAGTCTTCCTACTCTTATTTGCTTATTGACTGCTAAGAGTTGAGCCAGTGAAACTCAAGATTTTTTTTCTCACCTTGTTTTCTCATTTCAGAATGACTTCTCTAAACACCTTCCCACCACAGATATTAACATGGAAATACCCAGCCCTGAGTGATTCTAGAGACAGAAGTGTCACTATAAATACATAAGAATGAACTGATATTTAATGGTAATAAGAGGAATAGATCAGATTCATTAAAGCCCGGGAGCTGTAGAATTAAGTTGTGCAAAAAGGTAACTGTGTGTTTCATCACACTCAGCTGTATAATACTCTGAGTACCCAATGAAATATTTATTTTAAAATAGCCTTTTAGGTTCCCTTTAGGGCACCTTGACTTGGTAGAAGATAAATCAATTGAGAATAGGCAAAAAGCAATATGTAAGTGGTGTTCCTCTGTCATTAAAATTGTATGAAGGAAAGAAGGCAGTAGTTAAAGAACCTCTGGGAAATAACATATCTGTGTGAGTGATTGTATTTTTTGTTTGCTAGATGCCAATTTTAAAGAAAATCATTAATGATCCCTGGGTTTTTTTGAGTTTTGTATTATGATCTTTGCCTTCATGAGTTCTACTTTGGCACAAACTCAAAACTGTTGTGCTTTGCTTCCAGAGAGCTTCACACTTTACCATTTTAATTATGTTAGGTTTAGTCTTCAAGCAGTTTCTGAATTAAATCTGAGCAGATGTGAATTAGACGTCCTTATGTTTTAATATTTGGGATGTTTTCAGTTTGTGGATCTTTTTTACTCTGGAACACTCCTTGTTCCAGAGGGACAAGTCTGGAAGGACTTGTGTTCAGTTACATTGAATGGGGTAAATACTTTGATTTGGTGAAAATGAATATATTATTTTTCAAATCAAATTATTCTGAAATATCTGTTCAGCAATTAATTTGACAGTGTATCCTTTTCATATACCATTTGCAGAAAGCAATGGGAATTTGGTTCCCCCCCCCGCAAGAACAGAAATTTTAGGTCTTGTTCAGGTGGGCATTGAAGCATCTGGTATTAATCCATGTTGGAGATAGGATACTGGATTGGATAAGCCACACTTCTGAATCATTGTGGGAAACCCTTGCATAATAGATTGCATATAAGTACAACAGAAACCTGGACTAAGTTTTTTCTTCCTTTCAATTATGACCACTTGAAGTGTTGCCCTGTACAATAATTCAATAGTATGAGTTAATTATGAAAACTGGTTTAAAATCTTTTTACCACTAATTAAATAGTAGAGAAGAAATTCAAAATATTTTCTAATAGAAGTTATCAGCTACTCTTTTCATGTTTCTTGCTAGCCTGAGATTTTTATTTCTGTCTGAACATGGAACAATTTAGAGGTTTACAAACAAATTGGGCTGGAGGAAGAAAATATGCAAGTAGAGCTTAGTATTGCACAGGCTAACACATTCAAGCTATTTTTATCCTTTAAAGATCATCTCTACAATAATTCATCACCTGGGTTGATTTCTCAGTGCAGTAACATCAATAGGTATTTTTTTAAAAAATTAAACAGAATTGTTAAGGAGAAAGAAAGAAAGGAAGCAAAGAGACATTTGTTACCTTCATGAAAAAGAAATTAATTGTTCTCAATTTCATGATCAAGAAAATAAAGTTATATAAAAGTCAAAGGATACACCCAACAGGTGATAGCAGAGCTGAGATACAATATCCAGCTGTCCAGTGCTATAAAAATATTCCTGCCTGTTCTCACCTCAGTGGAGTACATTAAACAGCTATGAGAAGCTGTTTGTAATCATTATTTTAATGTGTGAAAATACACATTAGGATAGAAATAATAGGGGAAAACAGATTAAGTCTCTGGATTGCTTAACTGGAAATTGGAATGTGTATCAGAGGAGCACAATAACACACTAATTTATTGTTAAAGGTATCATAATTACATCTTCAATTATCACAAAAAGATGTAGGTTGAAAAACAGGAAGAATGGTGCAAGTTTAGGATGTATGTTACTGGAAAAACACTTGAGTAGGATTCACTGGTTTATGGCAGGTCGAGATGGAAAGACAGTGACTGTGAGACCCTCTGTGGTGCAATTAATCACTGTTTCAATTAAAAAATAAATGTAGACTCTCCCCCCTGCCCTCTCCATGGGTTTTCCAGAGGCAGCCCCTCTGCAAACAACGAGCGCCCGCTCGGCTTCTGTTTGCTCTGCTTGCACAGGGAAGATAAATGTTAGTTGCTCTCTGGGATGATATGCTCAATAAGTTTGACTTGAATTTAAATGAGTTTAAAATAATAGTATTTGCCGGAATTAATGTGATCCACTGTTCCATTTTCCCTTTTGGTATTCCATGAATAACATTAAGTTCTTTTCTGTGGTTGCGCCACCTTTTTCCATTAGCGATGTAGAGCGTGCAGCTCTTTGAAAAATGTCACTGTATAAATAGTGCTGCTGAGAACCTGACTAAGCCAGAGCCAGCAACGAAATGTGCAAATGTACCTTGCTGGCGAGGGGGGAAAAAGTGTAAAAAACATGCATTTCAAAACATATATAAATGTATATAAAAATTACGACAAGTGATGGAAGGACAGAAATGAGAGGAAAGTGTGTGATCTGAGGTTTTGTCTCTTTTTTTGTAAAATTTTGATTGCACCATTAAAATTCATAACTCTTGAGAGTTCTCTAGACTAGGTTTAGCAAAAAAAATTAAAAAACCCACAACTCCATAGTTTTGTAAAGACAAGAAGAAAGATCTCTTCCTCAAGGAAGGGAAAACCTGCTAACCACCAAGCCTGCTGCATCAATCAGCACAGATATTTGGCTAAATGGGGCTTTGCAGTGAACCAAAGCTGTTGCCTGAAACACTGGCAGGATGGGCTCTTGGGGGAAAAAAAAACCAAACATAAATATATGGGTCATTAATATAAATGAGAAATTCATTTTTGCTTGTCTCCGTGAGCCATCCAGGTAATTGAAAGTGAAAACTGAAGAAGATGTGCCTCCCTAAAGAAGAGCCATCTCTCCAAGGCCTTGTTTTCTGACAGCCCGAAGCAGATTTAGGGACAGCTAATTGGAAACTCTCCTGGAAGCATGCACATCCCTGTGCTCCAAAACCACGCTGTCACGTCTCCTTCCTGTTTGTTTTCCCAGACGTGGAATCACGTCCTCTGAATCCAATACTGCAGAGAGTTGTTTTGAGCCAAACAGCAGGAGTTAAGTTGATAATTCACTATTATCTCAACCCACTGTCAGGAGCTGCAAGTGCCTCCTTATAGCTCATTTGGGAGTATTTTAGTGCTGGCTTTATGAAGCTGGGTGTAGAAGGGATGGGGTTTTTTTGGAGGGGCCAGGGGGAAGGCTGGCAACCTAAGTAAGGTCTTTTTTTATCGTATTCTGGAGTGGCTGCACAAAGGAGGAGGTATTCTGCAAATACCTGCATAATTTAACTTGTTAGGTGCAGCTGAAATTCCTCTGCCCACTACATGATCCAAAAGCAGAGTGTGGGCACCTGACAACCTGTCTGCAGTACAATTAAAGTAGCTGAAGGTGTGACTTCAAAGTTACCTAAATTTTATTTAATTCTCAGTTTGACACTGCTTTGAAGCTAAGGAAGCACTGCAGCAGTTCAGCTGGAATTTACCTCTGAAATCAAACTATGTAAAACAATTTGCTAGCTACTCTAATCCTAAGTAGGTCAGCAAAAACTCAGCTAGTAACACTTTAGATAGGTCACTTTTTAAGCAGTTAGTTCAAGTTAGTCTTCCTGAGGTTTGCTGCATTGGCAGCCTGAGAATGGGAAGTGCAAAGCCCAGAAAGCCAAGCAGAACATCAGCACCAGGACAGGACCAAACACAAGGACAGGGCTCAGTTCCCCCTGTTTTTATGGGATGATGGGTGCTGTAACTGGCTCACTTTTCCTTACAGAAAGGCCATATGATAGTCAGCCTAATTTCATGTGAGACAAGGCTCGACTTTCAGCACTTGCTCCAGTGGATGTTTAAATAGAGTGGTATACAATTATTATTTTTTATTTATTAGAACACAAACTCAGGCCCCTTCTCTCCTTGTAAAATTCCACAACCATCCCTCCTATGCCATAAACAATCCCTGAGGAGTGGAATAGCTGGGTGGGTGGAACTGAGAGCACACCCTCACCAGAGCAGCTCAAACCCTGCGGATTAGAGCAAGACCCTTGGGAAGCCACCACAGATCACCTGAAACTGAGCCTGGGCCTCTCATACTCTGCACAGCAGCTCACCTGGGTGGAAGGTGACAACACACCACTCCTTTCTCCAGCTAAATTTAGGTATCACTCCAGCAGCCACGTGAACACCCACTAAATCAGGTCATGCAGGAGAGAAAATAACCACAGGTTCTGCTTTTGAAAATGGCATTATTGCCAGACACACACTCTAAAAAAAATTTTCTGAAATCACAGGAGAGGAAAAAGACAATATGTAATCAGGGACTGAAAATGGCCATTTCTTAAAACCCCCTAGCAATTTTTGTCTGAGATTGCTAAATGAAACCTTTGTTCTCCCTTAGGAATCACTGACCTTTGAAAAATTAGTGCCCAAACAAAAATAGAAGACAATTCAAGGTAAGTCTATTGACAAAAGAAAAAAAAACCCAAGAGTTCAAACTGTCTCACTGAAGATGAAATAGTGGAAGGTGCTGGGGTGAGAGGTGAGAGGTGCTAAATGAAGGTTAAAATGTCTTATATCTGCAACAAATCTGTAGTTAAGAAAAACTGCCCACCAAAGGGTGTTTGTCCACCTGCCTGGTGAAAAAAACAACAGAGAAATATGGGCACCTAAATTCTCCCAGGTTTTTCTCCTCATTGATCTGAGCTGTGCAGGTGCAAACTATACCCAGCCACTGCCTGGGGGTCAGAGAGCGGGCTCGTGGTTTTAGCAGCAAAACACATACCAAACACCTGAGAAGGAGAAACAGGTTTTGGTAACTGTGTGCCAAGAAAGTGGAATATTCTTTCATTTTCCTAAAGAAACAGAAATCAGGATACCTATCTACAGTTTAAATGCCACATTACCTGTTACTGAATTAAGCCTCCTATAACTGCAGGAGAACTTTAAAAATAAAGCAGCAGCAATGGATCTCCTTATTCTGGCTGGTATTTTCTACAGCATCTTTAGTCCAAGGTATGCAGTTCTGAGTACCCAGTCTCAAATGATTCAGACAGAACAATTTTTCAGAAAAAGTCTGCCATCCCATTTTGTGAACACCAGATCAGTGCAGATTTTGGGAGGTCATACTCCTAAAACTTAGAAGCCGTCAAACTAAAATTAATTTAGAAAACATTCAGCCTGTGTAGTAAAAAAAAGGTGTGTTTTTGCTTACCCTTAATCCCAAAAGTTTTCTTTCTCAAAAATTTATATTATCTCACTAGCCATGCTGGAAAAGTACAGTTTCTGCATTTCTATATGTAAATGACCTATGAAACATCAACACTGGTCCTGTTCAGTGCCGATGATTAAATACATATTTGACAATCCCATTCAACTGCTAATATTTTATAATTTTCCAGTCTTTTTGTAAAATGCAAAAATAATTTAGAAGGCAATGCACCATCTGGCGTCATAATGTCTCTGTTACTCTTGCAGCTTATCAAAAATTCACTGCTCACTCCCAGTCCCTCGTAATCTTCTGCAGGTTCTTCTCTCACATTCAGGTTTTTTTGGTCACAAAAAGATCGTAAGTTTAGGAAGCATTCAAAGCCCCAAAAAAGAGCCAAGGCTCTGTGGTACTGTAAGTGTTGTTGTAAAACAAATGTGGGTTTAAGTAGGAAGGATGGCACTTCTAATGTGACATAAAGCAGACATTTAGAACAGAAGTTCAGGTTTTCATATTGAGTGTTTTCAGACCTTATAAAGGTATTTGCATTGCTTAGAATACAGATATATTAAAAAAAATACAACTTGAGAAGTCCTAGTAAAAGGTGCTGTGGGTTTTTTTTTGCCAGGGAAGCTGTAAAATAGCAATTGGATATATTCAAAGTCTATCCAATTAAGAAATTCCTCTGAACATCAAATGAACTGTAAAACTTCTGTAGATGTGGTAAAAAAACAAAAGTGTGTGGAAAAAATGCCAGGTTTTTGTCCCACCATTATATTTAGCTTTATGTGATGCATCTTTTTCTAGTTGCTGACTTACATCCATTTTTTATGTATGTGTATGATGGTGTACAGGTAAAAAGAATTTACATAATTATGTAAATGCTTGGAGTCGCTCTCTGTTCCACTGGAAAATAATATTTGTTACCTAGGAATGAATATGCACAGAACAAAGAAATTAAAACCATTTCTAAAACTTTTTCATTACATTTTCCTGTATTCTGTAGTCCTTAGCCGTAAAACCTAATTCCTAAAACTTCAGTCTTTGCACAGAATTATTATTTATATAGTGCTGCAATGTCTGAATAAATATTGTCTAATTCTTCATTTATTTGCTCAGTTCAAGTGGTCTCACAAAAATGTCCAAAGGACTGTAATCATTCCCTTACCTCATTTTCTCAACAGGCAGTGTTTTCACATTGCTCTGTCGCTATAATAGGTATTATAAGTGGAAGGAAATTGAAATGCATGCTCAAACATTCGCCAAAAAAATTAGGAGTTCTGGACTGCCACCAAAAAAAGGGAAAGAACTCCCAGCCAGACATCCATCAGCTACTCCCCATCCGTTCAGAGAGCACCCAAGGGAGCGGGATACTCCTTCGTTTGGTGAGTCTTGTAAAATTCAGGAGCACTCAGATTAGATGCCTTTTTTGATGTAGTTTTGTGCCAATGCTTGATTTCTCCATAATGCCTGGAAATGATTTGTTAAATGTCTCACACTTCCATGAGATACTGCTGGTGCCTAAAACATCACCTCTTAGAAAGAAATGACCTTTCCACCCGGAAAAAAAAAAAAAAAATCACTGCTTACATCTTTTTTAAATGCTGATAAACTTAACGTGGGACCAACAGCCCCAGCAAGATTTATTGAGCAATACCCTCCAGTATATAAGCGCCATCAGGTAGCTTTGCATTCTCCGATGAATAAACAATTGAAGTCGTAATTGTTTGTGCATTCCTGAAAATGTCAACAAAATCAAACATCTGTCATGCCAGATAAGGAAACACGGCTCGTTTAATACACTTAGTGCTCCACTCAGCCTTGAAAAGGTCACTCCGGTTTTTAACAGGCGCTGTGTAATTCATTGGCTCCCAGCGAATGGCCGCGTAGCGACAGCAAAGCTGCGGCCCTGTTTGGTTACCCTTCAAACGACATATTTGATTAAGGTAGCACAATCACATTTAGCACAATCTGTTTAGTGTTGCTCATGGATGCGCCCTCACCCTTCCAGCCACGACCGACTGCAACACGGAACCATTTTTACCAGAGGAACGCCCGTAACCCCCAGCCCACCACGATGAGCAGAGCACGCCAGGACGACTGCCTCGAAAGCCACCAGATTAAGACAGCAAACAGCACACAAAGGCAGCATTCACTCCTCTGCCACCTTCAGTGGCAATAAACAAAACCCACACCGTGGCTCAGTCGTAGGCTGAAGCCATCAGCAGCACGCAGGCGGTGCTCGTCTGCCAAGAAGGGCTGGACACCGTTCTGACTCTGCTTTGGCTTCCAGAAGCATCAGGCTTCTGGATCCAGCCCTGAACCCCTTCACAAATAGCTCATGGCAAGTGCTGCTTGTTCTGCCCGCTGGCCCACACTGAAAGGCTGTCAGGACAGCCCAGGGACATCTCATTTTGCACAGACCTATTGAGCTGAAAACTGATCTTTTGAAACCGCTCTCAATGACCTCCATTATTCTCCTGTTGGCCTGCGCTCAAAAGATTAGCTCAGGGCAATGAGAGGGAGATATTTCAGGGTGGATATGGACACAGTGTGGCAGAAAGGATTGTGCCTCCCTCAACACATTGTCCTGAAGCACAGAAAACCCCCTTTGGTGCATCAAGCCATCAAATTTTTGGCTTGATGGCTGTTGCAACCTAAGAATGTAGTGCATTCAGTGTCATTTGGCCCTAAAACCCCTGACAAAGTGTTAATTATTGGTACTGATGAGTTGGTTCTGTTCCTCCTTAAAATAAGAAGTCTAATCCTGAAAGATACTATTATGTGGGAGATCGAGATAAGCGATGTACTTCCCAGACTGGCTGGCAGGGCAGAGGTAGCACAGATGCACAAATGCGTTGATCACATCACTGGACAGCTGGTGGGAGCTGGCCCAACTCTCTCCCCTCTGTTCTTCTCCCAAGTATTTGACTCCTGAGCCAATTCTGTGAGCTGGCTCCAGGAATTTATTTATAAACTACGTAGGCAGTTTGGGATGAGAAAACAATACTCTTAGAAGGTTTGTGCTTTGAGTAAAGGTGAATTTGAGGAGCTTTATATGTCTAAAATATGGAAGACCTTATACAAAGGAGGAGAAAGGATATGGACTGTTCTTCCTTTCCATTCATTTCTTCTACACAGGAGAGCCACAAGGCCAAGTGAGGATTATGCTACTGGGTTTTTTTCATCCCAATAGGATTACAAAACGCTTTATGAAGTGTCAGTTTGTGTCATGCCTGCCAGTATGGGAAAATGGGGATTACAGCCCTCTCTGCAAAGGTTGATCACTGCTCCCCTGAGAAAGGACAAGTGGGCCTGTGCATCCAGATCATTCCTAAAGGACTCCTATGGGAAAATTAGATTGAATTTTGGCTGACTGAATAACCAGGTTTTACACTGGACTGTTTCTAGGCTCTCCCATAGCCTGTTTCAGCTGGTTTAGAGTTTGAGTTGTCCTGACCTTTTCTACTTGCAAATACATGTAAGGTATGGACATGCAAGCAGAATTCACTCCTGAGGCACGACATGGCAACACTGTGGGGGAGTGGGCCATGGTGTGGTCTAGGATCACCCATTCCCAGGATCAGCTGTTGTGATTTATGTGTGTCATGGTTTAAAGAAAGCCAGAGACTCACCCCCATGCAGCCACTTGCCCACCCCACCCTGCTGGGACCGGGGAGAGAACTGGGACGGTAAAAGTGATGGAGCTCGTGGGTTGAGATAAAGTCAGTTCAACACACAAAGCCAAAGCCATGCACACAAGCCAAGCAGAAGAAGGAATCCATTCCCCATTTCCCATGGGCAGGCAGGTGCTCAGCCCTCCCCAGGACAGCAGGGCTCTGTCACGTGGCAGGGAGGCTTTGCATAACAAACATCAGCACTCCAAATGTGCCCCCCTTCCTTATTGTTCCCCCAGCTCTACAGGCAGGGCATGATGCCATAAGGTCTGGGATGTCCTCTGGGTCAGTTGGGATTGTCTGTCCTGGCTGTGCCCCCTCCCTGCTGCTTGTGCACCCCCAGCCTGCTCCCTGGTAGGGTGGGGGGAGAAGGAGGAACGTCTTTGACAAGCCCAGCAAGAACAAAAACATCCCTGTGTTGTCAACACTCCCCAGCACAGATCCAAACCACAGCCCCCCAGCAGATGCTGTGAGGAAAAGTCACCCTACCCCAGCCAGAAGCAACACATTCTCCACCTCTTATTCCATGCCCAGGCCACACACTCTCCAGTACTGCCTCATTAACCACCACCCCTCTTCCCATCCTTTGACACAGTACAGAGACGCTGTTCCCTTTGTCTACTGGACCACTTCCGTAAAATGTCCTTGAAATGTCTAGAAATGCCCACAAAACATCCCCTGAGCTCATTTAGTTCATTTATCTTTGGGGTCCATCTGTGGAAGGGCAGTGTCCATGTGGCAGAGCCTCCGTCCTTCTGCCCCAAGGTCTGGATGACTCGAAAGCTCGAAATCTGAATTCAGTCTCTGCCTGAAACTCTCAGCTCTGGTACTGCCAGCAACCTCCTGCTAAGCAGGAATCAAACAGCACTTCCCATCCCTCTGATGGATTAGGAGCACCCTAAACAAACAGGAGGAAATAATCTTTTTGCAGATTGCGTCACCCCATTGCAGAGCACATTGCTCCAGAGCGTGTGAAAGAGTCAGGAAAAGACCAGACAAATCCAAAGAGCACAGGCAAGTCAGTATGAAACCAACAGCAGGGTCCACAGACAATGGGAACTCCTGACTGTAAAACAGAAAGAGTGGGGAGGTGTCCTAGGAAAGCACCTCTATGTAGTTCTGTACATATTACCTCTACATAATTCTGTTATTTCCCATTTCTTATGTTCTTGTGTCTGCTGTTGGCTGACCTCAGAGACAGGACACTGCTTTGACAGAACCTAAGCCAGTAAGGACCAGGCTGGAATACTGCCTTGAACAACCCGTCCTTTCAGATTGCACCCTTAAAAACTTAATCATGTTTCAGACCTGCCAAGTCGGCTGATCTCGGTCACAAAGATACATTCCTCCTCGGTTTGTGTTTTTAATCATAATTAAGTCCATTTTTCTACACTTTGCCATATTGCTATTTCATTTACTTAAGCTGTAATGATTAAATCTAATTCACTACTCTGTGAAATCTTAATCCTTCTGAAGAGTAATGGGCAAAGTACACAGGTCAGTTAAGAAACTGATTCACCACATAATCTTCATTTAGTAATTCCATTTATTTCAATAAAACTAGCTGGCACATGAAAGAAACACTCTACAGTGGCCTTTAGTCTCCAGAAAATCATAGAATTTTTAATACAAGCACTGAAGAGATGTCTTGACCTCTTCCTGAACATATTATTTTTCATTTCAAAAAAAAAAAATCCAAAAAAATCCAGCTCATAAAATCTCTAAAGAAAGCCACCTACATTTTGTGCATGTTCTTATTTTACAAGTGCAGCATTATCCTTTTCAAATATACAAAATGTCAGCTTGAAAATACAGGGAAAAGGGCTTCCATATCCACAGTGAACATGATTTCTCTAAGAAACAATAAATGAAAAGCCTATTACTAATGTAGTATTCTCATTTAATCACGTTTGTTCATTACTCCCATATTTTAGGTGATATAAAAGGAGGAACAATTATTGCCTTGTTCACTTTGATTTATTTGGCTCAGTGCCTCCTTACCTAGGTAATGTAAAATAAACTGTGCTACATGGGTCATTTATGGTGTGATTTAATAAGATGCTTTTTATTTCCAGCCTGCAGGGAAACACATTATTTTGCAAGCACCTGGCAAAAACAAAAGCAAAAACAAAACCAAAACCACCAAAGACAAAACACCCAACAACATTTCTTTTGTTCATTTTCTATTTTCACTCAGTAGACTCCAGCCTACAAGGTAATTTAAAGCAGGTTGTCATGGTGGTAATGTACTAAAACAGGACTTCAAAACCCACATCAGGAAATGGTCCCTGGATGTCAAAATAAGAACGGTTGTAACTACAAGCTTGACCAGCTCCTAAACTCCTTTGGGTATTTCTGTGTAAATTAAGACTTGTTCCTTCTCATTGGCTGAAACAGGTTAATGTTTTTGCTTAACAGCACATGCCATCTACAAACAAAATTATATTTATGTAACAGGTATCTGAGACAGACCTGGAGGTAAAAAAATGAGCTAGGAAATTGGTTTTTCTATAGACACAGTGACTAACATAAGCAAGTTTACCACACTGAAACTTATAAAAAACTTACAGGAATTTGAGACCAGTTTCTGTGGCTTTTAGTTTTTTTGATGATTCACTTAGAGCCATTCTGTGGGAATAACATTTAGCTCGAGACTCTGCAGATGGCACAAAGTTAAAGGAGCTGGTATTTGAAAATCCTACGCAGGGATACTCCACATATTGTCAGTGGAAGAGCTGATGCTGATGACAAAGCACTGCAGTGAAGATTCACCTGTTACCAGTACAAATCCCTTGGGTTTGCCACTGAAAGTTTTCAGACATTCTCATTTGGAACAACACTGTTTATCTTAAGGCTTAGCTGGAAAGAGATTCATGAGTGAGAAGAGGGGGGGAAAAAAACAAACAGCAAACCAATGATTGCACCTATTTTTTCTGTTTCTAAAAATTAGTAGCACTTTACTAGACAACTTCACAGAGAAATCTTCAGCTGATTCTTTTTACTGGGGAGGGTCGTTGTCTCAGCTCCAGAGTTTGAGACCTATGTTTCTGGCATTGTATTGCTCATTAGGTTGGTGCCCCCATTAACAAAGTTCTTTATTTCCTGGTCTACAGCCTCCTTCAAAGTTCAAAGCACAAGTATGAAACCTTTCTCTGTGGCTTGAGATACCCCAGCCAACAAAAAGCTCCACCAAGTGCCTACCTGAAGTCCTAAAATCCAGACTATTTAGTCACCTGAGCTTTAGAAACGCGGCAGCACGAGAGGCAGGGAGTCCCTGTAATGTAGGAGTACACATCCCTTCAGCTGTGCTTTGTGAGACACCCTTGGATGTCCTGGTGTGTAACAAGAAAAAGTACAATGCTGAAAACTACTGGTGGCTTAAAATCACCTGTGATCTCCCTGCAGGTGAGAACCTCTGCTATGCCCATGCAGTTGCACAGACTGTGCAGCACAGATGGCCTTCTACAATAGGGAAGAAAAATCATGCCGTTGTCCTGAGCAGAAATTCAAATTCCATGTTTACAATGGTGTCCTCGAATTTTTTCTTTTTTTTTTTTTTTTTTGTCAAAAACGAGCCTGTCTCAGNGCAGGGAATGGTTTCCCACTGCCAGGGGGCAGGGTCAGATGGGACATTGGGAAGGAATTCCTGGCTGTGAGGGTGGTGAGGCCCTGGCACAGGCTTTCTAGAGCAGCTGAGGCTACCCCATCCCTGGAAGTCTCCAAGGCCAGGCTGGATGGGGCTTGGAGCAACCTGGGATAGGGGAAGGTGTCCCTGCCCATGGAAGGGAGTGGAACTGGATGGGCTTTAAGGACTCTTCCAACCCAAATAATTCCGTGATTCTATGCTTTTTAGCATACAGTGAAAGGATTAATTAATTTCCAGTCAAAAATTGTTTTTTCAGGTGGCAAGGCTTTCAGGGCAATTTTTGTTTCTGTGGCTGCAGTGATAACATCTGATGCTGTATCTTCTGGCAGTGTTTAGGCACGCCAAGTAAGGCACTTACCTAATTGCATATGAGGGTAGTACATCAATACAGTCACATAATCCATAAACATTTCTCTCTCATAAGCTCTTATCGCATTACCACTGATTATTTAGGAAAAAAGAACATTAGTGTTATATGGCATCCTTCCCTTTATTATTTCTAGCCTTGAACGAGGTTAAAATACGCCGAGGAACAGGAATTTAAGGTGGGGAGCAATTCTGAGTCAAGACTGGAAATGGAGTGATTGGGAGCACTTCAAAGACATGCAAGAAGTCTCAGCTCTATTTCAGAAGCTGCAGCCTGGATGTATCTGGTCCAGGCATGGGTGGGGAAGAGTGTCACAGTGTGCCAGGAGCTGCATTTGCCAATCCATTTGCCATTCTGAACAGCTAAAGCAGCACAGTTCACCACTCAGAGAGCTAAGACTGAGCCAAAATAAAATTAATTTAGACGTTGTTTGAACTGTGGAAACATGCGTGCCGAAGATGATCACACGGCTTGAGAGACTCCATAAAGAAAAGAAAGGTCTCATAGGTTCAGCTTGCTCAAAAAATGTTCAGAAAAAACATCTCTTGGTACAACTCAGCAAGAATCACACTGATTCCTCTGTAAGATCATGCTTCATTACTCACTGAAATTAGCAAAATGAATTCTCTTAACTCCAGGGGCGGAATCCATTCAGGAACTAGTGAATGTGATGAAGCTGCTCTTACACAGGCAACAAAAGATGATGTTTTGTGGTTTTGTTACAGCAAACCTGACTGCAGTGGAAGACCTGAGGGACCCAAGACAAATGGCTGTAAGAAATTATTTATGGCCAGATTTTGTGTCATCTCTCTCGTGCCTGCCACCATAGTAAGTTTACATTAATAAAAACATGGGAAACAATCTTAGTGTCTGTTTTAAAGGTTATTATTGTTCTTTCAGAGAATCTAATCTTATCCTGGGCTCCCTGCCGAGCTATATTAACTAATAAAATTTTCTTTAGGGCCTTTTTAAAGACACTCTCATGCCATGGGCAGTTCACTGAAACACTTAATTTTTATATTTTTTTTTTTTTTGATTTGGTTTATAGCCTTGCCATTAGTCTTGGGCTTCCATCTTCCATAAAGAAATGCCTTGGTTGTAGCAAGGAGCCCGTTTAAAACCCACAGCAGCACACACTGCATGGGGAACACCACACAGCAAATAGAATGTGCTCTGCTCACCCTTGAGCCTTCTCTGCTGTCCATCACAGTGTCAGATGAGAGAACAAGGGGATCTGTCTCGGGCACAGCAGCAGCCAGGGGAGTGTGTCAGCACTGGGACAGCTATTAGGAAAATGTGCTTTTTGGGAGCGAAGGGAGAAACGCTGGCAAAAGGCTGAGCGAGAAGTGTGTAATTTAGATGTCAGAATGTGTCAAATACGTCACTGTCAAACTTGATCTGTTACCACTGTGGATAAAATTTACCCACAGAATTTCTCCTCCAGGCAATCAGGAACCTGCAGTAAGCGCTGGGAGCGTGTCCAACCACCCTCCTGGAATGAGACAGCAAAGGGGCCTGGATTTCTGCCTCCACAGAGCCAGGACCTCTGGAGTTTTCACTGCTGGTCTGTTCTTCTCTCACCTTCACAAAACGAAAGGAAATACAACTTTACCACTGCCTGATCGCACCGCTGATGTTGCTGCTTCAGTGGAACTCCGTAAGAATTAGAATCATCATAACTCCCGTTTTACAGAGATTGCCAAAACAAAACAAAGGTGGTACCAAGCCAGCTGAGATCCCAGAAATAAACCTGTTCAGCCTCTGCACAGATTCCCCCAGCCAAGCTCCCGTGAGGCTGGATGCAGCTAGGATCAGTCTCCCACTGGCTGCAGACCTGCTGCCTTCGTTGTGATCAGCTGCCAACCAAATCCTACATCCCGCCTTGGCACAGGGACTGGGTGACTTCTGGGGGCTTCTTGCTATTCCCTTACCTCTGCTGAGACGATGGCTGAGCCCTGCAGTTTAAATATGTGTTCATTTCCCCATGCAGAAACAATATATTCACAATTCCAGTTACAAATCTCTGACAGAATTATTTCGGCTGCCTGTATCAGAAGGAGGTTCTGTAGGTTTCTGTTGACTGTCAGCTTAGACTGTGGTTACAGAGCATGAACCTTCCTGTCCTCATTCCTTGAGCACTCACAGTGATCAGAGAGCCAGTCTGTTGCTGCAGAAAGTCAGAGTTTAAAGCAGAAATAAAAAGGAGGCATTAGCACTCCTACTAAAACTAATGTCGCATTGTCACACGGAGAAATCTGGCAAGCGTCTCTCTGCCATTTTCACTGCATCCTTCATCCAACAAGACAGATAAACTACATCAAACATTTCATCCTGAGAGAAGCTGCAAAGCAGCCATTCTTCTAAAGCACACGTGGAAAAATTCTGATGGTGCACAGACTTATTTATCAATTCTACGTGTTTACAGTCTTTTATTCCACTGCTTAGGAATCAGCCAGTTTACTGCTGTATCATTTCCATGTTTATACCACTGTTAGCGTCAAAATGATCTTACAAATATCTGCTGAAAGCCTTCTTAAATGCAGACATTTGACTCTACTGAGTCAGTACATCAAAACTTTTTGTTGCTTTTTGCAGCATTTGGAAAGAAAACCCTTTCCTCATCGGGTGCAAATCACCTTGTTTGGAACAGGTTGACTGTTCCAGGCAGGAATAGGCTGCCCAGAGAAGCTGAGGCTGCCCCAGCCCTGGAAGTGTCCAACACCAGGTTGGATAGGGCTTGGATAAACCTGGGAGAGTGGAAGGTGTCCCTGCCCATGGCAGGGGGTGGGACTGGATGGGCTTTAAGGTGCTTTTCCAACCCAAACCGTTCCATGAATTTATGATCCTACGATGTCCCTTATAAAGACACAAAACATAAATTTACACATTATAAACACATTTCTCAGCCAGTCTGACCGTTTTTTTCTTTTTTAATGCCATTAAAATCAAAATAAACCTGCACATGAAGAGTAGCATATAATGCATTATTAATTTCATACAACACAAAGCAAACAGGAGATGGAAGAACCTGTGTGGTAGATCCCTGTTTGATGGAGTGGGGATGAAAAAGATGTAGTAAATTTTTGTGAGGCATGGGCAACTTATGTTGTGCTCCAGTGACACACTGATAGGATTTTTTGTTGGCTTCTTTTGCTCAACTGCTGAATTAGTCCTGCTAACAGAATACAGCAAATTATATGACTTGGAAATGCATTGTGGATGTGATGCCTTGTGGATGTGATGCCTTGTGGATATTTTCCTGATTAGTATAATGGAAACACCCCAAGACAGAGGGTCTGCTTGTCTCCAGGCTACGATCAAAAGTAATTCATAGGCTTTATTAGCAGCAGCTGAAGACCTGACCAGTGTAACCTGATTTGGAGATAAAAGTTCCTCTCAAAAGGACACTCATAAAATTGATCCGGTTTGCATCTTTCCAGCGCTTTTAATTCACTCAGGTGATAACCCACCAAAAGGCTGCTGGGAACAGCTCCTGCTGGTGGAATGGGGTTGGTTGCATTGCTGTGTCAAAGCTGACAGTGAAAACTGTTTCCCAGCCCTGTGCACATTCCAGGAGCTGAGCCACCAAATGCCTGCTGGGATCACACTTGGCGCTGCTTTCCCCGGAAAGAAGAGAAGCTCCATCTTAAACTCGCTACAGACCAGTGAGAATTCAGCACAAGTGTACACTGAGCAGAAGGGATTTGTCCTTTCTTTGGTACACTAAGTGTTCTGCAAGCCTCATAAATAATTTTTAAAGCTACCCACTGTGATAAAATATGCAGCCAGGCTGTGACTGGAATACCGTGAGGCGCTGGTACCGAGAGCTCTGTGTCTTACAACGCGTCCTCATCCTCTCACCTGGCATCTCCCCACCTCCCTCCTAATTCTCTTGGAAGCTTCGAGTTTGTTGATTGTGCAGCATCCAGCAGGGAGTTTGCAACATGCAGATTGTCACTGGCAGGATGGCTGGGTTTAAATTAACACACCAAACACGCCGGGTACTGAAGGGAGTGATGTGCTCACCTTCCCTGAGAACACTAAAACAGTGAACTTGACCAACCCATCTGGTCCAGTCATTTTATTGGTGTCAGAGTGGGGGGGTTGGGGAGGTTTGGTTGGGAGGTTTTTTTGTTGTTTTGTTTGGGTTTTTTTTTTTCTGTTTTGTTTTGATTTTGTGGAAAGCTACGGTATAACGTTAGTCTCAGTGAGATTATATTTTGGCTTTCTTTCATTTTCCAGCGATTTATTGCAGACCAAGGAAAAAAAAAAACCCTCAAAGCATTAAAAACTGGCTGCCTCAGACATAACTTTGCGTCACATAACATTGTCTCTGCAAATATTGGGCTTTTTCCTGAAAAAATATAAATGGAGTGAGTACACATTATCCTGAGAAAAGTCCAGAGTGCAGACATTCCCAGATCAATGAACTTGGGGGGTTAAAAATTGAATTGAATCCATGCTCCCTACCTGATTAAAGTGAGTAAAAAATAGATGTATCAAAGCACCCTACGTGTTTTTTGCAAGCACGGTTCACTCCTTAACCCCAACCCCATGCCTATTTTAATTTTCTTGGTAAATAGTGCCCTCTGCAGCATCCCCTCGACTTTTGCAAGGTTCTAAGTACAATGCACTCTTTGACTGACCCTTAATGCATCACAGGCAAGGGACACGGTGCCAAAACCCACAATTCCAGCAAATCTGCACAGCTCTCGTGTTGCTTTGCAGTGCCTGCTACAGGTCTAATGTTTCCCAGGCTGCAGGCAGCACCAAGAAAAGGTTTTCTAGATTTGGGACAGAGCATCTGTAAGGAAGGCAAAAGCTAGGCACATGCAAAATAAAAAAAAAAGCCCTGCTCATTGAGGCAGTTATAACAGAATTATTTGCAAAACTCCCATGCATGATTCTTCCTAATATTTATAGCATGCATTCGTATGATGTCTCTCAGCCAACAGTTTCATTTAATAAGCATTAAGTGTTTATTCCTGTGAGATTTGTAGAGGACATGATACATGTTATTAACACCATTTGGGGTATAATTGATTTTTTTTTTTTTCAATTTATTTTGATTTTGCTAAGGATTTTTAAAATCTCAGCATAGGCTGTAATGTGCAACTATTTCATCCCAAACTCGTTACAAAGAAGACCTTTGAGTAATGACAGCAGTTTCTAGGTCAGACATTTTCCCTTCTGAAATTCTCCCCTGTCTGCTGTACATAATTTGTCTTACATGGTACAGTCTGTCATTCAAAGAGAACTTTTAATCTTTTATGGAGACTTGATAGCGCCTGAATCATAAAAGACTAAGTTCAGCCAGAGAATTAAAAAGGGATGAGAAAAATAAGAGGAAGACAAACATCTGTCAGGCATGGTTTAGCTTTAATTGGGGCAGAACACTGACTAGGTGACCTCGTGAGATCATCTCTGTTTTCATTCCCAGTTTTTATTACTCCATGAAAAACTTGTCTTGGTAAGACCTCGTTTCTTTTCTACAGTGCAGGTCAGAGGAGGGGGAGCTAAGCATTTACCCTGGTGTTTTGGGGACAGTCCATCCAACTCCCAGCTTCAGAACATACACCTTGAAATACAGCTGCTTAATAAATATATGTAATAAATAAATAAATAAATAAATATGGATAATTTTTGCTGTTTCTCTCTAATCCAGCAAATAAGACACACATGGTTCGTGGGTAGGTGCTCCAGGAGGTTTTTTTGGCATATCACCACCAAGAACTACCACATGGCTGTGGAACTTCTAATAGGGATGAGATTTAACATGTCTAAAAGACTGACAGACAGTTGAATTAATAGAGTCATGGAATCTTGGAATGGTTTGGGTGGGAAGGGACCTTAAAGCCCATCCAGTCCCACCCCCCGCCATGGGCAGGGACACCTTCCACTATCCCAGGCTGCTCCAAGCCCTGTCCAACCTGGCCTTGGACACTTCCAGGGATCCAGGGGCAGCCACAGCTTCTCTGGGCAACCTGTGCCAGGGCCTCCCCACCCTCACAGGGAACAATTCCTTCCCAATATCCAATCTAACCCTACTCTATCGGTGGGAAGCCATTCCCCTTTGTCCTGTCCCTCCATCCCTTGTAAAGAGTCTCTCTCCATCTTCCTTGCAGCTCCTTGAGGCGTGGGAAGGCCACAATTAGGTCACCATCGGTGGGAAGCCATTCCCCTTTGTCCTGTCCCTCCATCCCTTGTAAAGAGTCTCTCTCCATCTTCCTTGCAGCTCCTTGAGGCGTGGGAAGGCCACAATTAGGTCACCCCACATCTTCTCCTCTCCAGACTGAACAATCCCAACTCTCCATGTGTTTAGCAACCATGACTCAGTCACTACCATTTCTTCTCATTTCAGCACAAGAGGGTGTTACCATGTGTTAGAGCAATGTGACCTTGTTCCTGTCCTTTCAAGCCATCACTGCACATTGTTTGACCTGTTATTGCAGGGTCTGACCTCCACTGAGATAAGTAATTGAAAAATCATTAGGCAGTACCAGAACCCTGAGTCTGACCTGCCTCACAGTTTTCACCTGATATATCAAAATTCCATTTATAATCTGCCAGTTCAGTATCCAGTCTCAAGGAATCAGAGATGGAGTCTTTTTCCCTGACTCTCTATCAGAAGGCCAAGTCACTATAATTGCTAGAGCTACATAAGTCCTTCTTTCTCCCTTCCTGTCAAGCAGAGCTGCAACTATTTCAACTTGCAGGATTTCATCAAATTTTCCTGTTTGGTTTGATAATTCGTTCACTTGCAAACAGTTCACCAAGAGAGAGAGAAAAACTGCTAGATGGAGAAATGGCTGTGAGCTATTCACTCACCTCTAGGTGACCAGAAGTGTCTGTCAGCAGACAATGGGAAAAAATTACTGCAGTCAAATATTCCAGAGTCATTGACATTTCAGGGTGTTTGGTCCTGTAATTCAAGACAAGATATTTTCACCTTGGATTTGCAGCTGTGCATATACATTTGTGGAGGAAAAAAAAAAATTTAAAAAGGAGCCATTTCTTCTGTCATGTCCCAAAAATTGAATTACTTAGGTGGTGCATTATCTGTGCTGTAATGCCAGGTAAAGGGCATGAGAAAGAGGGACAAGATGAGCATTGAGTGAATCATTGCTTTTCAGATTGCTCCTTCTTTATCCTTCCTTCCTCAAATTAGGCTGGAGCCCACAAGCAGATAAAGGAATCACACAGGGTCAAAGAAATACATTTTCATATTACATGTACATATTTCAAACACACTTGCCCTTCTGAGAATTTTTAATGGATTAAAAAATGTATTCATTTTCTCTGAGATTTTTTTAGACACAACTTTTATCTATTCCAGATAAACGAGCTGTGTTTTTTCCAGCACAACCAGCACATGTCAAGCAGCATCACGACCGTGATGTGGCATCAAGAAGGTGGATTTTGAAGGTGGTGCTTCAAAATTCTGGGGTGCTGCTGTCCCAGGTGGGCTGCTGGGATCTCCCTGGGTCATGC
>VZRJ01012906.1:373639-408003 GCA_013397565.1 Ptilonorhynchus violaceus
GCCCCGGGCCCGGGGGTGCCGCTGTCGTCGCGGCCGCCGGGAGAGCCCCGTGCGCGGCTGCCGGCCCGGCCGCGCTGTCGGATGATGCACTGCAGGCAGTCCTCCTCCCGCTCCGAAAAGCTGACGGTGGAGATGAGCCTCCTGCAGAGCGGGCAGGTGCGGTTGCCCCGCAGCCAGCGCAGGATGCAGCCCAGGCAGAACGGTGTCGGCAGGGCAGGGCGTACGCGATGTCCGCGGGCACCTCGCAGCAGATGGGGCAGCTCCGCTCCCTCCTGCCCGTGGCCATGTCGCCTCCGCGCTGCGGGCCCGCCCGGCTCTGCCGGCCCAAACCCCCGCGGCCAGGGTCATAATCCGTCTCCCGGTGATGTCAAAATGCCCCCCCGGCCGATGCCAGCCTCCGCCACCCGGTGGTGTCACAATGGGGCAGCCCCTTGGCACAGCCGTCTGAAGAAGCCTCACGACCAAAATTCCATGCAAGGCTGCTCAAATAGCCTTCAGGGACTCTACCTGAAGTTTTCGTGCTGTCTGCAAGTGTTTTTAAGGCTACCTAAAAATATAGAGGGAAAAAAAAACCAAAATAACCAAATCGCTCAGTTGGGGAGCAGAAAACTACCCATTCAGCAATGTACCTATCTTGCATTGCCCTGAAAATCTGGGGAAAATCTTTCTGATTCTTTCACAAATTCTGCATGATTTTACCTCAGTCAAATCGAGCCGTTTTCACCATATCTCCGTCCAAAACTGCAGCTGCTGGAGATCAGACAGCAGATAAAGTTCAGTGTTTGTTTCACCACCCACCTTGAAAAAAAAGCCCACCTGGTGTAAATGTGTCTTGGTATCTTGACATATTTGAAGAAATGCTGTGGCTCGTGTTCCTGCAGAGTTTGATTTCTTACATCGGTTGTGAACTGCAACTCATCAGAAATTAAGATCTGACTAACAAACGTAATTTCTATAGATTAGCAAAATTGCATGAAAAGTCAAGAACCGTGAAAAAGCAGTTGCAGTGAGAGTTCAGATTTGAAAAATATTTGTTGAAGAGTTCATACTTTTCAGAAGTTTCAACTCATCCAACCTCAGCAGTTCCTAAGATAATAAGTATATATATATATATATATGTGTGTGTGTGTGTGTGTGTATAAATGGATATATAACCTAATATAAAATAGTGCCACAGTGTTATGTACCAGAATATCAGTGCAGTTCTTGCTGGAAACTACAGAACATCATGGATAAAATTAATGAGCTCAAAAGATTTAATTCAGAAGAAAGAAAATTAAAAGAAATTAGCATTAAGTGTTTAATGAAAGTAATACACAACATCACAACTGTATCCAAAATAACTGTTCAGACTATGAACTGCACTTGCCTAACAAATGAGCACTACTTACCTCTCAGGATTAACCTACATTTTGCATTAAAATTCATTAGTTTAAGAAACAGGTTGCACCACCTGACAGAAAATTTGACATAAGAACTGCGAGACAATTAAACTGCAATGGATTTTACTTTAGCCTGTGCTTTTAAAAGCACAGTGATGGCCTGTCTCTAATTTCTGTACTGCTTGGTTGAGAAATCTCTCACAGCGCAGCTGTAGCTGGAGAATGTGGGGTGCTCATCACAAGAGTAAGGACAGTTCTGTGGAACTAATAAAGAACCTTCTCCACACACTTAAGGTCACTTCTATTTCTGATTAAATCACATAGTATTAGAATATATGTTAGCATACCTACACCAGGCATGCTGTTTGATTTGGAATTAAGTGTTTGTCTTATGCTGCAGCTTCTGGAGTCTGCACTAACAACAATTTGTGGTGACACACATTACAACCACGTCCCTGTGTGCTCTGTTCAGTTGCCAGAACATTTAAAATAATGAAAATGTAACATATTTAAAGCAGCAAGAAGAAATACCACGACCAGCAGATATGAACATCAGGGCAGGGACCCATTTTTCATCACCCTGATTTAGGTAACAGCAGCTCCCACACCACACAGGCCTTTATTAAATGGCCAGGGGATATTTGATGGGGTAGGGTAATAAACAGCACAGTGTCATGGAATTGCATCATCCAGCACCTCCATCCTCCTGTGCTGGTTGACCCCACCCATTTGTGGCAATTGCTTCCACGTGCAACACTTGATTTCCAAGCAGGAATCTTTAGTCAAGCCCCTAAAGAAAGTTGTCTGACTTTCAAAGCATTTAAACTTCTCCAAAATTTTGAAAACCAGGCTTTGGGTTTTTGTCCACCCATACAACTGTTTGGTCATTTATTAAGATGAAGCATGTGAAAAGTCTATGATGTCATTTCACTCCTTATCTGATTCCTCCTACTTCTGTAAGTAATGCCACATTTGGGCAGCACTTCATGTAAAGGCAGCATTTCATTTGCTAAAGGTGTAACATTAAAACAAATGGAGATGTTAGTGCTGGGGGGCAGGGGGGAGAGGTCACATTTGAATAGCCCTTAACACTTCAAAATGAAACTAAAAAATTGCCTCTCCATCATGGCTTTTTTCAATTTCAGGGCAAAATTGAGACTTTTATGACCAGTGTATTCCTCTTCTAATGAACTTCTGTTACTGCACTGCACTGCACCACCAGCTACTAATCTGACATTTCAGAATTTGTCAGATTTTCACTAATAGCTTCATTCACAAAAGCAGTAGAAAGTCTCAAGCATCACTAGCAGCAGGTTAGCACTTTTTTCCAGCACTTCTCTCTGAATTCTTTTGGGGGAAAAAAAATTTGCCTCTAAGACTTAAATGGGTCTCAATGAGAAGAAATTTATTGCAGTTGCAGGACCACAAAGAGGTGCCCATAATTTCCCTGTTTCATTTCTCACTTGGAATGGGAAAATCTAACTCACCGATATGGAGTGCTTAAAAATTAGACCACTGGAGCCCCCCTGTGCCTGGGGATGTCTGGAGCCCCTTACACTGACATTAATAAAATTAGGAGTGTGTTCAGATACTTGCTAGGAAATGGACACCTTACAGAGAGAGAGCTGGTTGGTCTGGACAGAGACAGAACTATGCCAGAATCCAAAGGAGATGTTGGAAGCATATCCAGAAGAAGTCACTGACAGGCAAACTCCTGCTTTACCCCGAAAGAACTCCAATTTTACAGAAGCCATTTAGAGGCCAGCTAAGATGAGCACTGCAAGATTATTGGCACAGAAAAAGCAAGAATAAAAACATTCAGGAACTTCCCAGCTAGGTCTAAATTTGACTTTTTCCTTTTTAGTGCTATCCATTAAACAGTACACCGAATACTGTAACTGTAGGCTTGAGAAAAATGCTAAGATAGGTTTTAGGAATTCCTATTTTTAGTTATGAGCTTTTAGTCGTGCTTAGGCTTAACTAAACATAGCACCATTTTGTTTAACTAGATACCAAAAAATCTGCTGCCTTAGGGTGAAAAATGTCTTCACACTGTTCAAAAGATACATGAAATTTGCAGGGATTTCCAAATATGATGTTCTGGCAAACATGTTCAGGAAATCATGGATTTGTGACTTGATAGGAAGCATTTTTCCCAAAGCAAGTCTACAGAATAAATAATTTCTTAATAAAATTTTTAATCCAGATGGGAAATATCATAATCCAAGTGTTCCTTCACTGTACCTATGGTTATTCCTAAGCACAGACGTATTTTCATATTGTACTGAAAATAAAGATCAAGGTAAGTTGAAAATATTCAAAAGAGAGGTGGTAGCAGTAGGCAGTGGCAACACAGACACCGAGTTTCTCACTTATCTTTGGTGAAACAGAACTTCCAAGGGATTAACAAGGGGATTAACCTGAAGGAGCCAACAGGAAAGATGGAGAGAGACTCTTGACAAGGGATGGAGGGACAGGAGAAAGGGGAATAGCTTCAACTGGCAGAGGGCAGGGATAGATGAGATATTGGGAAATAATTGTTTCCTGTGAGGGTGGGGAGGCCCTGGCACAGGTTGCCCAGAGAAGCTGTGGCTGCCCCTGGATCCCTGGAAGTGTCCAAGGCCAGGCTGGATGGAGCTTGGAGCAGCCTGGGATAGTGGGAGGTGTCCCTGCCCATGGCAGGGGTTGGGACTGGATGGGCTTTAAGGTCCCTTCCAGCACAACCATTCCATGATTCTGTGATTCTTTAACAGCAAAAATACGTGTTCAGCTGCATATCATGAGTTTAACCATTAAAAATGATCATTCATGCAAACAATTCAAATTTCTTCGTGTGATGTCAGAAAGATCCATGAAGTCAACCCAGCACGCATTAAAGTCCACAGAAGAGCTGCCATTAGCAGCAACAGGCTTTGAATTAAGCCTCGCAGTAACTCATCAGACAAAGGCTGGGAGAGGTTCTTTGAACCCCCAGGCACCTTTATGAAGGCAGGTTTCCAGCCTGCCGTGGCTTTCTTCCAAAGAAGACACGCCTTTCAGCACGACTGAAATGTTAACCACGCAGACTAATCTCCCACTCCTCCGGCCTCGTCAGGGAGATGTGACATTTTTCTGGAACAGAGCAAAGGAAGGGGTAGATCTGAACCAGAAGCTTTCCCATTATTTGTGTGAGATGGTACCCTTGCACCTGCAGTCACATATTTCAGTAAAACATTTAGACAAAGACACCACCACACCTGATACACCTTTCTTGGCTTTTCCCATGGGTGTTGCGTTCTGAATTCATCCCAGGTGTTCCTAAGTTGTCTGAAATGTTAAGACAGGGGAGAGATAACCCAGCAAGCACAAAACCTGCATGGTCAAAGATCAGCTGGCCATCCCCAAACCTCTGCCTGTCTCACCACAAAGGGTACCTTTATAGGATGCACATCCACACCACGCAGGTGACATACATAACCCCTGACCACCCTCAGCTCCTTCACTTCTGGTGCAGAGCTGGACCATGGGGGGAAAAAAAAAAAAGTCACATGGTGAGAAAGGAAAGGGAAAAATAGGTCATTTCTGTAGACTGTGAGAAAGTCAGGAAAAATCCGACAAAGACACAAGAGATATCGCGCTACGCAGATCTAACGCCACGTGTCTTTATTGAGGCCGTTCACACAGGGATTTAATCAGTTTTTATTTAACACACGGGCTGGGTCTGGTGAAATGCAGGGCCTACAGAGACTCTTAAATCTCTGCTTTTTCAATTCTAGTGAAAAGACGTGAAATCCATAGAGTGAGACCCAACAGTAATTCTTTTTTTTTCCCTGTCTGTTAAAAAGCCTGAAATGTTCAGCCATAAAAAGCTGAAATGTACTTTAAGATAGGAAAGATGTAGAGGATTGATACCTGTATTTTGAACCTCTCTGCCTTGAACTGGGTTTGTAGGACTTTCCAAATAATTATCTTACCAGCCCTCTAACTCAGAAACCAACATTTTAATTAAGTTATTTTGAAAAAAAAAAAATCCTGACAATCACATATTCATCACAAGATTTCACTCTTCTCTATAGTCTGCAAATGTGTCCAATTATTTAACTTGATTAACTGATGTAGCATAACAACTTCAATCCTTACCAGCAGTGTGTTCTCTACTCTTCCAAGGGTCAAGACTGAGGCAGATGCTTGAAAAAATGATCCTCTGCAACAATTTTCAGCCCATCTGGCAGCTGTTTTCCAGGAACATCTTAAATCTTTTAATTACTCCTTTCTTAATTATGAAAACTGAAATGAATTTGATAATGGAAAGTTTTATTTTTTAGAAAAGAGCTGTGTAACTAAAACCTAACCTTCAAAAGCTTCCCTGTAAACAACAAATGACAGTTTACTGGAACAATTTGTTTTCACACTCATATTTCACAGGAAATGGCACATTGGACCTGTCCCATGAAGACTGACGTGCATAATTAATAGTCATGAAGTCCTGCATATAACTTCAAATCCTAGAGTGATAAGGCACTTACCTGAGTAGTAAATAAGAAAAATAAAGAACTGGGCCTTTCAGAGACATTTCCCCTTTGAAATGCATTAAGTATTCTCCTGAACAAGAAGGCAGCTGAAGAGCTTTAAATACGCTCTAAGAGGCGTTTTTAATCTCCCCTGTGGTTTAATGTGTTGGTTTTGGTGCAGTGGGAATGCAGAAAAGTGATTTTCCCCTGCCTGGACCTGTGTCTGCCAGAACAACCTAGAGAGGAGCAGAGTCCTGGGAACAGCAGTGGTGCAGCTCTCACCACACAAGGACAGTATTTACCACGAGTCTGGATGTGAAGTGTGCTTATCTTTCCATGGGTTTTTTTCCCATACTTTTTTTTTTTAAAAGCTGCTCATGATCTCACATTTCCAGAGCAGACCTCAAAGCCTTCTTCTGGGACACTCCATTGCAACTGCAGTTGCCCCAGCGGAAGCCAAACAGCTTAGTTTGACTAAAGAGGCACATTAATTTAATTATTATTAATTAAATATTATTTAATCTTTATATCTCACTCTCTCTAGAGAGATCTAAAGAAACTGAGGTTGTTTCCTTTCAAGTTCCCAAATTACTATGGAGCTACAGTGCTTTCCACAATTTCCTTTTAATACGCTCCACAAAAATGTCTTGAAATAATTTAACTCCCATGGTAGTTGTCATTTGTTTTTCCTCACAGGTTTCCAGCTAGTGATGCTCTCTCATGCTAGAGAAATCATGAGGAAAGGGGACCCAAAAATTTCAGTTTCAGGGCTGGATGTGCTGAATGCACTCTGTGCACTGCTTTGGGTTCTGCGTTCACGGTCAAAATCCAACACAGCTGTAAATGTGGAACTTGTATTTGGAGGCAACAGGAAACTGTGAGTTCAGTAAAGAGCCTGAAGACCACGCAGTTGGCTTGGGGGTATGTGGGTTTATGTTTGTGCCTTTTCCTTGCCTGCCAGATTTGTTTAAAAGACCACTGTGCTTGCTCGCTAAAAGGCCATGTTCTCACAGGGAAAAAGATCACACTGACCAGGTTCAGTTCTCAGGTATAATCCAAAGAAGGAATTACATGTACTCCTTAAGAGGAAAGCAGCACCTGATGGGATATGGCTGCAATCACATAGGAGCATTAAGCCTGGGCTCTTGAATTTCAGGACCTGAGTTTGGAGTGGACTAAGATTTTGACTCTCCCCCTTTGAACAGCTTGTGCTGAACTCTTCCAAATTGCCCCGAAAAGAAGGAAGACGGTTTACAGTGCTCTGTTTGGTGCTGAGGAGTCTCCAGAAACAGCAATAATTTCCAGTGGAAACGCCTGAAAAATCAGAGCAATTTGCTTTTGCTGTTTTGGTGCTGGACCCAGACCGAATTTCCAACCCATCCTGACGTAGGACCAGAAAATCTGCAACACTTCCTTGGTTGTCCTGGGATCCTTTCCACCCTAGGCCATGCCAGGAAAAATATATGTACATATTAAAGGGAATATCCTTCACTTCAGAAGTGGATCATACATTGCCTGTGCTTCTTGATTTAAAGAACATAGTAGGGAAAAAATAAAACAAACAAACAACTACCCAAGCAATTTTTTTTCAAACTTGGCAGTGAAATAAGACTGAATTAGCACAACCACCACAGATTAAATTCTAATGAGAGTGAAGTAAGCAGAGGACAAGAAGTCACGCTTTCAGAGATGCAGTGTTAGGAGCAGAAGTGATCTGACTGGTTAAATATAATACAGAAATGTAGTTAAAATATAGGTAAAACATAGGCTCTTAACTATTTTTAGAAGAATTTTTTTTATAGTGTGGCAGCACGTTGTCTGGATAGAGCCAACATGAGCTTAGGATTTATTATCAGCAATGAAATTTATTTCCTAGCTAACAGAAATGTTGCAGTCTGTGCTGCCTGACCTCATTCCCAGCTCAGTGCATTGGTCTCTCTCGTCATTATCAAAAAAGCTAAACATGGAACAAACCACTGTGTACTGATTTTGTCACCAGTGCACATCAATTTGTTAACAGCAGGGCACAACGAAGAATTTGGAGAAGCTGGAACATAACAATGTGACTGACTTAGATGATGTGGGAAAATTTGTGATGCAAGGGTTGGAGGCAACAGAATGTCACTGAAATTATTTCAGCCACAGCATTACATTTGTTGAATCTGGGGAGATCTTAGCAAGTCAAAAAGAAACCTCAGCAGAAGAATAAAGAATCTGTTCAGTTACCAGTTGGATTCTCAGTCTCACAGGAGGCTCACTGTAGCACCAACTGCAGTGAAATTCAAATTGCAATGTCAGAGTTGTGAGTTGTTGTGGATTTTGATGTCCAGTGAGCGACTGTAGACTGTTAACTTAGGTTTTGCCTTGTTAGGCAAGACTCATCCCAGAGTCACCACTCCCAGCAGAGACACAGGCATAATAATTTTTTCTCTCGTTCCAAGAACACCTGTGAAAGGGAAGGTTATAAAACCCCTCCAAGTTGTTAGCATGTCTAATACAGATGTTTCACAGGAAAAACAGGAATTAAAAGAACCAACTGTGTTCATGGGGTCCTTGCCATATCTCATGGCACACTACAATGGGGTAGCTTGTGTGCTCTGTATTGCACAGAGTATCTCCAGTGAATGAAAACTAGCACCCTTCATACCACCAGACATCTGCAAATAAGCCCAGGAAAACAAAGAAGGCTCTCAGGGTCCCGAATGATAACTTTGATGTGTTTTGGAGTTTTGAAAGAAGTGTTTGTCCAGGGAAGGATGAAGGCTGGACAGACGTAATGCAGCTGCGAATTTCCAGGGAGGTTTGATGCATTGCAGTCGTAGGCTGGAGAGGAGAACAAGGAGGTGCCACAGAGATCAAGATTAAAGGTCCTGGAGCTGTTTGGTTTGGCTGGGATTCATTGCAACATGAATGAATACTTCTGTTTATTTTAACAGTTCTAGCTATGCTCTGTTTATGGCTCCAATATTTCACTAACATTATTTCCTCCCTTCTCTTCAACTCTCCTTCCCATCTTCTTCTTTTACCTCCTTTCTCTCTAACACTTTTTCCATTTACTCTCATTTCCCAAGCAATACCTTTGCCATTTTCTCTCACAGCAGAATCTCTAAGTCAATAAAGTGATCTCGTGTATGAGGTCAAACTACAGCAGCCAGTGTAAAAACTGTTCAGGTCAGGGGTTAGTGAATGAAACCCTTTCTCAGCTCATAAATAAAATAAAATAAAATAAAATACCTTGGCATGCTGGCATGACTTGCAAAATGTGNTTTAAATGTCACTTGGGGTAGAATTTCAGTACAGGTAGCAATATCCCCCTGGTGTTTCCTCACTCTGGGATACAAAGTTCAGCACTGGAGTCAATTTCCACACTATTACGTGTTGGCAGCCTCATCAAAATCAGTGCAATCACACCCATAATTGTAAAAAGTGAATTGAATTACCAAGAAGTCAACTGCTCTTAAAGCATGGATTAATGCTCACATCTTCAAATTTTATACCTGAGAGGTGACTGGTTAGAGATTGACAGTTTCTGTGGCAACAGATAATTCTAGTGACTAATTGCACAAAATTAATAACTGAACAGAAAAATCATCAAAGATGCAATGGAAGTCAGTAATTAACCAAACTCACAGACTGGAATAAATTCACACAAACTTCTCATTGCATATCTGAGCACAACATTATTTTAAAGACATTTTAGCCATGGAAATTTTAGTAAGGAAAGAATAGTAACATATTTTCATATCCAATACTACTTTTGTCTATGCAAGTCAACATTGCAAAACAGTTGTCTTTTTTTCTTGAAGTGTCTGGACACCAGGAACTTACTTTATCTAGGCTGAAATAACTTCTTGCCCAAGTTATTGCCACCTATGCATAGGTGATGTCTTTAGGAACAGTGTATAGCAGGTTTGTTAGGTAGACACCGAAGAAAGAAAATAAATTATAGTTAGCTCAGGTTTTGTAGTTATATATGGAGCCAGAAAGACTTAAAAAGACTCAAAAAGCAAGACAATTATTTCATTTTTAATTAAGTGTTATTTTTGTTTTTCCCCTGCCTGTTCCCTACACAAACGATTGGACTTACCTGTCATTGGGAAATCATTCTTAATTTTCATGATGGTACAATGACAGTGGTTCTTACAAAAAAATACATTGATTTTGTGTACACAGTACTAACACCATAATGAAGAGATACATATCTCTAAAGAACTGACAGACACATGGCTGAGGTATTTTGATCATCATGGTCATTAAATGGTGGCAATAACAGATAAGACCTGTGTCTTTTGTTGCTGGAAATACGTTGCTGTTCTGAACTCTTTATCATTTCAGTCTTCACATTCTCATCCAAGAATTTTTCAGATCTGGGGCACATGAAGTAATAAAATCCATGTGTTCCTGGTAGACCTGTTGCAAAGGGGAATTACTAGTAATATTAGCATTTGCAAATAAGCTGGTAGCACTATGTAAGGGTGTTATATAGGGAACAGCTCTACATGGTGTATCTTAACATAACTCTGATCACCACTCCCATCTGCTAATGCTCACCAAACACCAGGGATTTATCATTATGGATACAGAGTTTTAAGCAGCTGGTTTGGATTTGGCTGATATCAAATTAGTTTTGATAATTATGGTGGGGTTTTTACCCAGGATTCATCAGTGTATGGTTCCTCGTCCTACTTGTCTGAGAAGGTTCTCTCCCATGATTTGAGTGGAGTGGAGGAAGCCTAATCTTACTCCTGATTCCCACCTGAATCTTGCCAGATTTGTGCTTCTCCTTTAGGCCAGAATTCAGCTATGCTGAGACAGATGCATCCTGCCCACCCTCGCTGACCCCTTCAGAGTTGTTCTTTTCTAGTGAAATTAAAGATGTTTACCTGTAATACTCTTCAGAGCCAAGATTTCAAGAACAGCAGGTCATGCCTCAGAGCGCTGTTCTGAGTGCTTTATTAACCCAATTTCTACAGATCTGTGGCTGACTCAGAAACTTCAGAGAGCCTCCTCTCCTCCTGGTATGCGGCTCTGGCAAGGAATCAAATTTCCCTGAACTGCTTCTGAATTATTATCATGAACTTTTGCACTCAGCAACTACAATCATTGTAACACAGAGTCATCATCTGCTGCAGTTAATTATTCAAACTGAATTTGCACATCTGTACCGGCTTTATATCGTTTGGCTGCAGGCAGGTTGGTTGAGAACTGCTGGAGATGGAAAACAGATTTGCTCCAAAGAGGTTGTTTTAAATTGGAATTGAAGAGTCTCTTGCTCTATTTTTTGTCCATGTATAATGCATGACCTGTCAGCAGATACTGCATGGCTTTTACTGTAGTTTTCTTCTGCAGGATGCCATTCACACAACTCAGAATGGAGTCTAGGAGGGACAGGGCAAAGTTTTTTGAGCTAAGGAGTCTGATTAGAAAATTAATTTCACAAAGGTGATTATTAAATTAACTCAGTCTGGATGACCTTTCGACAATGCTGGAAATCTTTTCTTAATAAACTTATACACCACAGACAGAATAATTTTCATATGAATGAATCCTACTGGTGCAACTTTCTTTAACTTGAGAAAAAGATTATATTTTCATCAGGTCCTCTAAGGACTTCACCACTATTAACCTGCCTTCAATAGGTGTGACTTGAATTTGGTGGTGAGAAACCTTTGCTAAATAGATACAAGAGAGAGAAATGGGGAGGAGGATGACACAGAGGATATTGCTAATTGGACCAGAGCACAAAATAACCTAAGAAAAAGTCCGATAAGAACACCCAGGATGTAATATACCTTGAATTGAGTCAAATCTTAGACCCCCATGAAGTCAAAAGCTCTCACAATTTACAAATAGTTTCAGGAATCACCCTTAAAACAAAATCCAGAGACCAACTCTATTCTGAGTAGCAAAAATATATGATTGAGTGGGTTTCTAAAAGGCCCAATATATGCACATAGTTCACATGAATTAAAGCATAAGATACATTTTATATAGATTATTTTGTCAGAGAGCTCAATGTAAGCAGATTTCTCATCTTTTATTCCATTTGGTTTAACTTTTTTTTTAACATAGGAAACTTTGTTTTCCCATTTTATAAATTTTAAACAAGTTACGTACTGCTGACTAAGAGGTCTTTGTATCATTAATTGTTCTCTCCAAATGAAGGAAATTAGCTTTGAAGACATATTTTCATTTCCCTGTTCAACACTGGGCTGGAATTCTGTGACTGATTTTTGTATGGTTGGTGAGCAGCTGATTTTTGGGGACATTATATTCAGTTTTCAGCTGCCTGTCACCTAAAACAACAGCTTCACCCAGCTGATTAATTGAGCCATCACTGCTGCTAAGTGCCACTGCAGTTTTATAAGTTCTGAATTTCTGTTCTTGTGTTTGAAGTGGTTTTGCTTGTGTGCTAAATTTTTTAAGAGGGTTTCAGCTGTGATTTGACACACTTGACGTTCCCTAAGCTAGTGGATGGTTTCTGAGACTCGAGCTGTGCAGGGCTTACAGCTTTCACAAAATTTGGTGTTTTCCAAGCATTACACTACAGGCTAAAGTGTTGACATGTTTTCAGGAGCAAGGAAGGCAAGTGAAGTTGGTGGGAAAGTATGTTTGTGGGAGGAGAGAAATGCAGGGAAACTGTACTCCTGTAGTATCGCTCCTACTTTGTTTGAAATTGCTGGCAGGCCAAAAAGTGCAAACATCTCTCAAACGATGTTAAATACACGTTTTGTCTGCACTTAAAATTCTGTAAAGAAAAAAAAACATAAGCACTGTGTTCTTCATGTCATACTTCACTCTGTTTTCATTGCCACAAAACAGGGGCAGAGGGAGTTTCTGTGAGTTTCGTTTTGTTATCTTCCATAGGACTTTATGGTTGATTTTACTTCAAAACTATTAGTGGGGCTTGGTACTTGTTGCAGCTGAAAAAGTTGAAGCTTCCCTTTCCACTGAGCTGCAGTAAATTCTTCCAGGTCAGAAAAGGTCCTTGCAGAGCTTTTCTTCTCTTTGCCAAGGACAACTGGAAATCCACACAACCATGTCCATGTGTAATGCCCAGACAGGAACAAACCCGGACTCCCCCTCACCTACAAGTTTAAAGAGAAGAAAGGGGAGAACAGCAGCACATGAGCCCAGGGTTGTTTACTGACAGGGGTGGCTGGCAGGGTAGAGTCAGTGAATTATCACTTTTTTCAGGCCTTATCTTTCTGCCTGCACTCTGTCAAACTTCTGCAGAACTGAACAAAAGTCATGTCGGTGTATGAGCCCTTTCAAGTCTGCAAATTTTGATGTCCAGTAGACACAGAGCAGGCTCTGGCATGCACTGTGATGTCTTACCCCAAATGTGAGCCCAATGTGTAACAACTATGATGTATTTTCAAGCACTCACAAAAATGACTGTCACCTTTAAATATTATCATTATTGTTGTTTTGCTGTTGTTGTTGTTTTGTTGGCGATGGTTTGTTGTTGTCGTTGTTGTTGTTATTTTGTTATTCAGATTCAGAGAAATTACATTCTAAAACTTTCATGTTAAGGGGAAATGTAGAGGTTTGCCGTGTTTTTTTCTCTGTTATGCCCTTCATTTTTCCCAGTGGATATGTTGAGTTTGAGGACCCACATTCATGGAGGTAACTGAAGGGATCAGGGCTTATCTTGCAGGAAATCTGGAGGTTACAAAATGATTGCAATAATTCGCTCACCTATTCAACAATTAATTGTCAATATCATAAATGGAGAGGGGAATTCAGCTGGCCAGATATGATGTCTGTACTACTTTTATGTCGAGGCCTATGGCAATCTCTGAACCCACATGGCCTCATCTTCTCCTCCAAAGAGTGACAAAATTGAGCATCCATAAGCATTTTCAATACAGAGGAGTCAATTAATGCAAATTAATCAGGTATTAATTCAGGATTTTGACAGAATTACTGTAATTTGTGCAAATGTTGTTGTGGTAAGTGCATAAGTCACCCATCCTGAGCAGACCACAAAATGAGCACTTCATAAGGTAGCAAAGGGACATAAAACAAACACAGAAAACTGTCTTGTGTCACCTCAGGACCCAGGTAATGTGCTGCCCTTAGCAGCAGCACAAACAACCAGACTGCTTAAAACTCCAGTGCTTTAATTAGCTTAATGATTGGATGGGGGGGGTGTACAATTTTGAATTCATTCAGGTGCCATTTAGACCAGAGGGGAAAATAAGCTTTTATAAACGTAAAGAAATGCATGAACTGACTATATATATAACATTTTCAGAAAGCATTTATGGAAAGGCTTTTCCAACGGAGTTTGGTCCCGAACAGGTCAGAATTGATGGAGCGTCTCGCCAACACCTTGTAGAGGTGTTCTTCACCTCTGCCTTAAAAAACCCCTTTTTTGCAGAAAGTTCCAGGGCAGTCTGAGAGATGAGAGATTTCAAATGTCTGTCAGGCACAGGGAAAAGTGGGAGCAGTGAAGTGCTGAGGAGCTGAAGCTCAACTTTGCTCATCGCAGGCTGCCAGCCCATCGCAGCCACAGCCCTGCCTTGCAAAGCAGGGAGTGCCATGAGGACAGGCAGGAGGGTACAGTGGAAACGATGCTGAAACAGAACAGCACATTATAAAAGAAGGAATAATTGAAATGGGCATCAAATTCTGGTATATGGAGGTGTCAGTGCAGGCAGAAGGAAAGATACTGTAAGGTTATTACCTGAACGCAGGGGCAGTGAAAAGGCTGCTGTCAATCAGTTCATATGAATGGTTTCCTCTGAGCAAGCAGCTAAATGATAAATATTCCTGAGGCTATAAAAGCTGTTGAAAAAAGCAAACCCAAAATGATGGGAGTTATGCGCTTTTCACAACAAATATCCGAATTATTCAAAACAAGGGAAAGGAAAATGACACAAACAAATTGTCTGAGCAGAGATTAAGGACTTTAAATTTAGTTACTGTAGAAACAGAGCACATCCACGTGAGATACATGATCACAGGCTACAAATACTTAAAAGTAATAATGAAAAATGGAATTATTTGCCAGCTGTGTTAACAGACAACCCTTGCAGCTTGCAATGAGGAAAAAACCCTTAACGCTAAAGATTTATTATAAGCTTCAGAACCTTCTGAAAATTTAGCCATTCCTGTTGACAGTGCTCTCCCTTTCTGAAATTATATTTATTGCAGACCTGCAGGCCAGGAAATGCAGTGTTGCTATCAATAGTAAAACAGCCCACAGACTTTGTTCTGCACTTGAGAGGCCACAGGACTGAGGCACGTCGGGTTTCCTTCGTTTCATTTCATCCTGGCCTGCCTGGAGCTTTGTTTTCACTTGTTTTAGCCTTAACAGTGATTTTTCCAATGGCCAGCTGGCTGTGGCCAATCTGTCTTACTTTTGCTTATCTTTGCACAGTGTAACTGCAGTTTCTAGGCAAGGTGGCAGTAAGAGGTAGTTGTTTTGAGGAGAATGGGGTGGTTATTACTCCAGTGCAGTGCAGGAATTTATGACTGTAGGGAGTGGTGCAGAAGAGTGCAGGCATGGAAGGAGAGCAGTGGTGACAGAGGAGAAGTCACAGGGTGGGCACGAGGCATGGCAGAGGCTGAGTACTGGAAAATGTAAAAAAAACTTGCTCCCCCAAGGTAAATCAAAATAATCAGAAAGGCAAGGAGGAAAAATAAAGCTCTTCATACTGAAGCAGTACTGCTGGTCTGTGTAACTGAGCTTTCTACATAGTAATATTCTTTATTTTATTTTCCTTTATTTTTCTGTAATAATTTAATCCAGGCTGGTGAAAGTCTTTTAGAATTGGTATTAAGACAATAAAGATTTTATTGTTATTATTCATAATAATAATTATTGGCTTTACGTCTGTGGTGTGTTCTCTTTTTGCCCATAACAAGCTTTAGGAACGTTGATAGCAAGGTAAAATAGACATTCACTTATTTTAATTCATTTAATACAAGGACATGCAATAAAGCAGTTATTTCATGAGAGGAGGGAGTCCTTAAATTACTCCCAAATAATCACAGAATATTCCAAGTCAGAAGGGACCAACTAAGATCAACAAAGTCGAACTCCTGCCCCTGCACAGGACAGCCCCAAGAGTCTCACCACCAGTCCAGTTGATTATCAGTGATCAGGGCAGCAAATGAGCCAAGGACATATTCAATATCTCACCTGCACTTACAACAGTGTTATGACATGCACAGGGAAACTTCCTCAGGAAAAGAGACTCTCAGGTGGGACACATGAACCGGGATAAATCAGCTTTCCCTGGAGCTGGGACAGGATGCACCAGCTGGGAGCTCGGTCTTGTAGGATGAACGTGACACTGGGGCACCACCAGTGCTCCTATATCCTGTGTCAAATACCTGAGTGCTGGCATTTCCCCAGAGCTTGAGCACATTTCTGTATGAAACCCACACTTGTTTACAAACCCTGCAGGTCCTGGGAGAGGGCAGGAAGTCTGGGCAGCTGAGCAGTGGGCAGCCTGGGCGTGACTGTGAGTGAGCTGTGGATGTGCTGATTTCATCAGTGCACTCTTTCTGCTCTGCTACCTGCTCCTCTAATTCAATTTCCTCAGCCCCAACCTTCTCGTTCTCCCAGTACAGAGCACTCATTTGTTCTAGTGTGAGAAAGCAGGCACTTTTAAATCTACAGCTGAGGGTAGTGAAGGAGATTCCACAGGGCCTTGAGGGGAGCACAGAGCAGCAAAACAATCCAGTACTTCAAGTCCACGCAGACAAGGATGCTTTCTGCCTCTCTGTGGTCCAAGCACCAGATCCTGCTCCCAGGATCATCTCCAACTGGGAGAACAGAACCTGAGTAGGATTTATACCCTCTCACAGCTGTGGTTTTTAACAACAGATTTCCACTCTCTGCCTGTCCGTGGGTCCTGCCGTATTATTCTGGTGTGGTACACATGTCTGGGATGTCTGGCCCCCAAAAGCCCTGCCAGATGAAATCCACATGAGCACCCTCCATCTGCCTCACAGACAGGAGAAATTCAGTGTGCTTAGGATGGGCTGGACATGCTGAGCAACCGACCTGAGGCAGAGTAGCCAGGTGTTTTTCATGATGAATAAAATCTATCAGGATCTGTGCAGGTGCCAGCCTCGGCCCTACCAACCATCTCCCATATCCTTAGGCAGAGCATTGCCTAATGTCTGGATCCTGGAGGCACTATAAAAGGGAACTGCTCAGTGCTGTCATGGGAGAAATCCAGCAAGGTACATCTAGAAATAAACCATCATTTGTTTAAAGGTCTGTCAGGATCAGGCAGACAGAGATCTTTGCTGGTTTTAGGTCTGTTTATAACATAAGCATACAGCAAAAGTTGCTGCACGTCTGGAGCTCCCAGGAAAGAGTTTTTATCTGTTCACATCCTCCCCTTTATTGGTTCTTTGGACCAAAACCAGTCAGCTGCTGGTGCTGTATTGGCTTTTCTGGTCTCACAGTGGCTGATGCCCAGCATCCTGTTGCATAATGCTCCCTGTCACACACAGCCAGCTTCATCTTTGCCTGTCTGAATCCCTTCTGATCTCTCTGCTTTTCCTCAGATCCTGCTGATATGTAGTTCACACAGTGGGAAATGAGTGGGTAGAAAAAGGCACTCAAATGAAAGCTAGACCTGGGCGAGGATCTGTGGTGGGTTGGGAAGGACTCTGCCTCACACAGCACTGCTTGACTTTCTCTCCTGTGGAGAAAAGTGTTTCATCTTTAACAGATGATGGCTACATTCCTATTAGATTTGACAACCAAGGGAGAAACTAGACGCTGACTTTCCAGATACTTTTATCTACATGTGAGGTTAATTCTCCCATCCCAGTGAAAAGCTGGAGCTGCCAGAGAAAAGAAAATGAGCACTGGGTCACAGTATCAGGATTACAACAGCTTCAGAATCCAGGTTTTGATTTCTGATGGGAGCTGGAAGAACTTAAGACGAGTTAAAAGATACAAAGGCCGGAAATTAGGTGAATTTAGGAAACACTCACTGAATGAGATGTAGAGCTAAAGGAGACCTTAGAGGGGTTACTGGCATCCAAATCCAAGTGCAGTCCAGAGGGTTCCTTTTGCCAATAACTGCCAAGCCTGAGAGCTGCCTGCAAGAACACAGAGCTTTCCTTTGGAATGGCAGGATTTCCTACAGCCCAGGTTAGACTGCCACGTGTGCCCTGGCACTTTCTCATTTGAGGAGCTGAGTACCTACTACCCAAGGTTATTGATAAGTGTTGGAAGGCCATCCAAATCCAGGTGTGTAGATCCAAGCCCCAGCCTCACAGAGATGCTCATATCGTGCCTAACTCATTGTCTCTTGCTTTCCTCCCAGCTTGAGGGCTCCTGCATTCCTGAGGAGGCAATGGCCAAACTTCACAAGGAAGTTAAGCCATGCACAAGCCTCCCTGGAGCTTGGTGATTAAGGCTGTCTCTTGAGAAGGGTACTTTCATTGACTACAGAAAAGAAAGCCTCCACCCAGCATCCCCCAATTCCAAATGTTCTGAGCAAGAGCAGTTGTGTGAGAGCAGTCCAGCTTCACTACACCCATGACCTGCAGTTACATTATAAAGAATATCACAGTGTATTTAGACACCTATTGCCAAAACTAGTGCTCTATTCTGTATCCTGACCAGGGAGTGAAATCAAAGGTTTGTGGGAGTTCAGGTACATCCCTAAGCTTGGTACTTTCTGCCAGCTGTCCCTAGGCAGTTCCTACCTGAATACACCAGCATGGATCTACACTGCCTACTCAGTCACCAGAAACACTCACTCTGATTGCCCTTCAAGACTGGCTAACATTCCCCATTTCATCTTTATGCCCAACTTGTTCATGGGATGGCTCAGCTGGATTTTTTCAGGTAGTACAGAACCTACATGAAGGTGTTCAGTGTGCCCATTCCACTGAAATGCTGACCTTCCTTCAAAAATCTGGTCTGAGGACCTTCAGTGTTCAGTGTAACACAACCTAAAAAGATTAAAATCCTTGTCCTGCCCTTAGGCATTGCCCTCTCTAACTAGCATGAATTTTTTCTGTCAGCTCTGTCCTGTATTTCAGCAAACTCCTTCTCTCTCTTGTAAACTGTCTGGCCTTATCTTTGGCTGGAGCTGAAGAAAATTCTTCTGTCTGATGTGATCAGCCAGCAGGGAATGCTTACAGCATCAGCTAGCCAGCCTCTGCTTTACCTCCCAAGAAAGAAAACAAGAAATTCTCCAAGCCAGCTTCCCACAGCCTGGAGGGCCTGGGATTTACAGCCTGTTTGAACTCTCCCAGATGGTAACACACCAGGCTGCTGCAACACCACGCTCAGAGGCTTGTCCAAAGGCACTTCCTCAGACTGATTTATTTGTTGTCTCAATTTCAACAAGGTTTTGTGTTTGTGTGTCTCCTCGCTCTCCCATTTTCCAGACTGTCACAACTGGACACCTCATGCCACGTGTCATTCTTGTCCACCTAGCAAAACACATTAAAACCTGGGGGGAGAAAGACTGGGGTCAGATATATTTGGCATTTTGTGTTGACTAGTAAGTAATTAATGAATTTGCAAAATTTAGCCAGGTCCACTAAGTACCTTCTCAAAGCTCTCTGAGTTACTTTATCCCACAGGCTTTAGCTTGGGAGGAAAAAGGAGCAGGAATGTGTGTGCAGAAAGCTTGCCTGAGGAACACTCTGTGCTTTGGTAAGTCTGTGAAAAGTAAATTGACTGTCTACAGATAAAGGAATATATGTCTATGCCTGGAAATGTGACTTTGCAGTCCTTGCTTCTGTGGGTTTTATTTAATTGTGATATATGCAGCAGTCATAATAGCCTTGGCACAACATCATTTGTGTCTTAATTAAATGAAACATGCTGTTCAGAAACAAGGCAGCTATGGAGTTTGGGGAACACTTGAGATATGCTTTGTGCTCACAGGCTCAGCCTGGCACTAGAAACAAAGGAGGCAGTGTGTGTTCCTGTGTGTGTGCCTGTGCACGCACATTTACACAAAAATAAATTATCACACAGCCCTTTCCTGCACAGTTCCTGATAATTCCATCAGTTTTAACGCATTAGCAAAGAAAATGAGGAAGTGACTATCAAAGGGTGAAAGGATAAATGGCAGCGCTTTCAACTCAGCAAGGCGTCAGGAAGCCCCATCATCCGCGGAGTTCAGCTGTGCTTGGACAAACACCACCTCCCCTCCTGGGAGGCTCCTGAAGACACGGTGAGGTTGATACCAGCCTTATCACAAGGAGCCAGGACAATAGCTTGGAAGAACAGGAGCAAAGCCAGAATATATTCGTGAAGGAAGAAAACGAACTGAAAGGAAGCAAAAAGCTTAAATGCTTTCAAAGAGGGCTTTTCAACCAAAAAAAAAAAAAAGAAGAAAAAAAAGACACACAGACCCCGACATTACCTCATTACAGTACACAATTTGACTCAGAATGCAAGATTCCATGCATTATTGTTGCTGCATTCAAATATATTCTCTTATCTAATAATGGAATCATATACACAATGGCATAACATGAGACAGAAATACAGAACAGAAATTTTCCAGATGTACAGTTTACAGTTATTAAAGTTTGTTAAGAATGTTTCCAAAGCCAGCTCTCCATTTTGTGTTCTTGTCAGGAATTGGGGTGGGTGTGCGTAGCAAAATGAGAGCTAACTAGTTTACCTACTGCCAACCTACAACAGCCCTTCTCCTTTTCTCTTTCACTTCTTCAGGTAGTATATGACCAATTTAGATGCCCCTGTCTCTGAAACTCCACCTCTAGGTACCCAAAGTCATGAAACTAAAGGACCCTTTCAAATCTAATTGCGACTTCTAAACACAGCAAAGCACTTTTTAATCCATCTGAGAATTAAATCTCACTCATTCTTCTGTTAAACAGCCAAAAAAGTGTAATATTTTCAGGGCAGGGAGTAGAAGAGAGACCTAAAGTCGGTTTCTTTCATCCAGTATGAAACTGGACTGACAGCAAAACCCAAACCTTGAGTATCACCACCTGGATCACTCAGCTGTTGAAGAACTCACAGTACCAGAAATCTGCTTCTAGCCCCAAGATCCCTACCATTATTTGCCTTCTGTGCTTTTCTAGCAAAGTCCTTATACAAGTTCTGGGTATTAACTTAAGTATTGTATCTCATTTCTCAGATATTTTTAAAACAATTTTTCTAGCATTGTAACACATTTTGTTTGGGGATTTTTTTTCTTGCCATATGATCTGCCTACAGCTATTTCTTCTTTATTGCTAAATATATACTCTCAACAAAAGTTCTCTTCTGTGCCAAAACACTCTTTTCAAGTCAACTGCACTTTTGCATGAGAAAAAGCTGTAGGGGATTGTCCTCATGAACTTTGAATGTCTTTCGAATCTTGACTGAGAACAGTTCATACCACCTATAAATCTAGCTGCTGCCCTCTTTGAATAAAAGCTGCTTTCTTAAATTAAACTGCTGCAGCAGGCAGGCTGTGGAACATTTTGGTTTCTCTATTTCTGTGCATAGTCTCCACTCTGTAAACCTCACTTCTCTTTTCCCTTCTTCAGTGAGGTGACAAGGCGTTTGTTCAGCATTTAAGCTTCGTGTCTGGTGGGAAATACTGGGATTTCCCAGCTGGACAAAACCCAAGATAATCTTGTCTGGTATTCTGTCTCCAAAAGTGACCTTCTTCATGGAAATGGAACAATCTGCTAATTACACAAGAATTCCTCCTGACTTCTAAGAGACACTGGCTCCAACATGGGCAAAACATGTAACATGGGTTCCACTAAATTCACGTTAAGAGAAGGAAAACTTTGGTAAATATTGTGCCCACTATGAAGTTGTGGACCTGTGGTGGTGTCACAGCCTCCTGTGTGAAGCAGTATTGTAAATTTCTTTATTATCACAATAAATGTCCCCATCGTTCTTGTGGTTTAGGACAGCAGAAGTTCCTGATCTACCATCTTCAATCCATGTGTTATTGTCTACATTCTACTATTATCTATTATCTATTATTATTATTATATATTCTATTATGATCTATATCTATACCTGCCTCTGAAACTGTGTCACTGCATCTACCTATGCCACTTACCCATTTTGTGCTGTTCTAAAATAATTTATTGCAACTGCATTTACTCAAAGTAAACAAATGCACACCCAAAATAACTAATCAAGCCCTAAGATCTTTCATTACAAGTTTTCCAGGTTTGGACTAAAAGTCCTAATTAATCGGTCAACATATTGGGCTAATAGCCTAGCTGGATCTGCAGAAAAAAAATTGTCAGCAAATGTGTGAAATACCATCAAACACAAAAAAATCCCTTGACATATGAAGCCAATTTAATTTAATTCTTAAAGATTAATTTAACATACTGGTGAGTTTTGTCCTCTTTTTTTGGCCAGTGTTTAGAATTGAATTAAGTCAGTAAATGCTCCTATTTTTTAAGTTTCCTGCCCTGGTAGGTGCCTGGGAAATGGTTTTTATAAACATAATCTCACTTTGTGCAGCTTTTTTTCATAGGTTATGGGGAGGTTGACACTTTGGAGTGATTTGATTTCATACTTACAAGTAATTAAATCCTAAAATGTTCCATGGCAACTCTGTTCAGTGCACAGAGGTTCTTTCCAAGGACCACCTAAAATATTCTCCAGTACTTCCAGAAACTCAACAGACTTTACAATTGTGTTAAACATTCTGAACTGAAAGGACAATGCAAATAGGACACCTCTGCTCATACTATATTTATTTAGTACTAGGCATACAAAGTTTGGAAAAGCGGGCCCTGAGTTTTTTGTCATAATGTGTCAACCCCCGGGATGTCATTTGCACCCTTAACTTAATGAAAGGGGAAAAAAGCCCAAATAAGCATTTTTGGCTTAGGAACAGGGTGGGTAGTCAGTGGCTGAATAGGACCAGTGTCACAGGTTGTACTTCATTACAATGTCTTGACAGCAGAAGCACTTGAATGCAAATTGATAGAGAAACTGGCAAAGGACAGGAGAAGGGTGAGTGCCAGAGTGTTGAGGAATCTGGATACAGAGTTCATGCCACTGCAGGACCTTGACATTTTAATCAGGTTTTTTGGTTTTTGGCTTGGTTTGTTTTTGTGGAATCCCAACATGCAATAAGCTTTTGATCCTTCTAGAGCACTCTCATTTTAAAATTTTTCTTTATGGGTGTGTGTTCCCTAAGGATATCCATGAAACCTCCCTCCTAATGATCCCATGGGAATTTCAGTAAGATAGCCTCTCATGGAAGAAAAATGTCACCAAGGTGGATGAAGGCAGAGCCCTACCAAATCAGACCAGCATATAAAGGCACAGAGAAAGACACCTTCAGTGGCCTGAGAAATTCACCACAGATTAATGCTAAGAATTATGAGAGCGCTCATTGTTTGGTTTGCATAAGGAGGCACAAAAGTGGGTATTTATCTGTGATTCCTTCCTTCCTTCCTTCCTTCCTTCCTTCCTTCCTGCCTTCCTGCCTTCCTGCCTTCCTTCCTTCCTTCCTTCCTTCCTTCCTTCCTTCCTTCTTTAATACTTTTTACCATGGGTGATGTGGGGGAGAGCCTGCATCCCAACATTTGGTGAAACTCAGCCTACTTATGGCTTATGACGGAGGACTATTCCTATTTCAGGGCTTTACTGAATGCCTTGTCATCCAGGTTGCTCAAAGACTCAGAAAACTGGGAGGAAAAAATTACTATGTATAATTGAAATTCAGCTCAGCGTCAACTTGATGTGATAAAAAGATCACAGAAGTCTGCACCAAAATGTTCCAGCAGCCAGACAGGGGAGAAATACACCCACCTTTGAGGAAATGTCTCTGAAATTAAAAAATGTTTCAATAACACCGCTTTTTTTTTTTTTTTTTGCATTCTGCAGCGTGTACAATAAGTGTCATCTCAAAATGTATTACATATTCATACAGCTGTACTGAGATCAAAAAAATGCAGACCAGCTCAGGGACAGCTATACCATTGATACAAACACAACAAAGGTGGGCATCATGTAACCCACCTCCTCTTCTGAATTCTTCTCTCATCGTTTCTGCCAGAGCTGTGTCTCACCCGAACAAAAAAAATTCCAGGGATGAGCCTTTAGCAGCATCCCCGTGCACTTTAACTCACCCCAGAGCATCTCATCTGCCACGGTTCAACCATCACTACTGTGCTATCCAACATGGGAGGAAGAACCACAGTCCTCACAATAAGACAATAAAATGGTGCAATAGTTCTCTTCCCTTATTTCATGTTTATTTAAGGTGTGCTTCCACCCTGGGCTTCTCTCATGGTGTGATGTTGAGCTGCTCATGGCCAGCTTGCACTGACACAGATATTTCCTGATTTTGGCACGCAACTGCATCAGGATTTGTTTCAATATCCTGCTATCCTGAGGTTTTCTGGAACTCCTCATTCCTGGACCTCTAATATTCATCTTGCTGAGGGCTTTGCCTCACACAGCACTTCCTCAGAGACCCTGGGTGGGTTACGCTCCCAACACACAGATCCCTGCAGTTCTGCAGTTTCCACTCTTTTCCTCTTCTTTTGAAAACTTCTGCACAGCAACAATAAATTAGTCATTTATTATTAATGTTCTTTGGGGCATTTTGGCAGAAATAATTATATACCGTTATGTGGCTGCAGAAGAAGGAAGTCCTGGCTGTAAACAAAATGTTCACTGTGAGAACAGAAGGGTTTGCCTCACTGTAGGGAATATCTTGCTCCTCGTGTAGACCTCCCTGTTCAAGTATCTAATTTTCTATTTTTACTCTCAGAAAATTGCAGCTGTTCAAATTATGGGAGAACTTGGGTTTTGTTGTGGGGTTTTGAGGCATTTGGGTGTTTGTTTGTTTGTTTGTTTGTTTGTTTTTTATAGGGATTTCTCTAAAATAGAGCTGGGAAAAGGTTTTGAGGTACAGGTATTGGTGGGAAGGCATTACTGAGTCTATAAAGCTCATTAAAATGCCAGTGAATTTGAAGGGCACATCGTCTTTGACAGGGTAAAACAATAAATGCCTTTTGAGCTGAAATTCTGGCTGTTCTGTGCTGCTGGAGCGAAGATTTCCTCCTACAGGACCAGGACACCAGGAAAATGGAAAAATTAGGTATTTTTATTAGATATTTTAAGAAGTGGGGCAGTTATTGACAGTTATTTCATGATCATGAATTCAGATTCAATATTCTGAGCTATTCTAAATATTTTTTCTTATTCCAAATACAACTGGCTAGAGCCACAAAAGCAGCATCAGGTTATCCAGCTCTGCCTCCTGGAAGTGCAGGAAGATTGTTTTTCTCCTTCCGAGCATTCAGCTATCGATTACCACAAGTGGTTCCAGGAAAATGGAATTTCAGCACTCGTGTGACCCACTCTTTTGTGAGGAAGGAAGAGTGAGAAAGCAGCAACCACCACCACACAGGGAGCAGGGATGCTGCCAGGGGACGCTCCTGCTGCGCTGGGGAAGATTCTGCCTGGCTGCAAACTCCGCCAGCTCTTAGCACCAGTCCTGCAGACAGCTGTGACACCTCGAAGTGTTTTAACCCTCCTGAACCACACTCCGAGCTTATCAGCAGTCTGGCTGGGCCTGGTCACAAAGACACTTCCAGAAATTGCAGTGTTTGAATCAACACTGGCTTTCGGAAACTGTTTGTGCTCTGGATTTACAGCAGGCAGTGAAGCTGTGGTTCATTTTCTTCCTTAGGGCACAGTGGCATCTAGTGGTCCTACACGGAGTGGAGGAGGAAGATAAAAAGTATATAAAAAATTGGCCTTTTTTTTCCTTTTCTTTTTTTCGCTCCCCCTTTTTTTTTTTAAGGATTTATTTTTACAAGCAATTCTTGCAATTGCATGGGTTTGTGAATATATTTATCATGTGCTCAAACGCTTTCTTCACTAGAGATCTGGCCAAGTGCTGCAGGAAAGGAAAGGAATTTGAGCACTTACGCTGTTCAGTGACTTAACTTCAACTCCATTAAAACCATGTATTTTCATGTTGACTAGAATGGACTATTATAGTTACACAGATAACTGAGTTTTGGGTTTGGCTAATGCTAGCAAATAGAGTGATTGGAAGGTTTAAGTAGCCATACATTCGAGAAATTTGGCACTTATATTATATATATTTGTTATGATATCTTCAACTTGTTAACATTTCACACACCAAAAATCTCCCCATTCTCTTTCCAGGGATTTTTTTGCCAGCATTTGTCATGACAGTGAGGGATAAAAAGCATTTCTGCTATTGGAGCTAAAAAAAAAAAAACAGTGGACCAAGCAAGTGTTTGGAGATTATTACAGCAGATATTTAGCCAGAGAAATGGTCTGTAACTAAATATATCCATCCTTCTGAGAAGGAATCATACTCCAGAGCTGATTAGGATCCTGTTTCTTTTCATTATTACAGTGAAGATCTAAGCAGTGTCCAAGGGTATCTTTCTGTTTCTGACAGTTTGGCTTTGCTAGTGCATGGCAGAAAAAACAAGAACAGCTGAGAGAATGAGATTGGCACTGCACACCTGGTGGCTTTAAAATGAATGTCACTGGGAAGCACCGAGGGATCTGCTTTCTTCCTGAAATGAGGATGCAACTCCCTAGCAGCATTAATGTGAGTTAAGAGAGCACTGCCATGGGAGAAACACCTCCACAGGTACAGGAAGGAGGTTCTACTCTTTATCACTTAGAAAAAATAATAATACTGAGGAAACCACAATAAACCAGTAACAAGTGGTTTTGTGGCTGGTGGAAGTGGTGCCATGGGTCTCATCAGTTTCAGCCACTTTCTTCACTTGCTGTATTTGTGATTCTCTATGTTAGGCTACCAGTGCAGGGGGGAAAGAAAAGACCCAGACCCTTACTGCTGTAGGAAATACAATAAAAACAATGCATCCCTGGTTTAGAGCCTGTCTTGCAGAGCTCTATGATGGCTTTAGCCATATTAATGCCATATTAAGACATTTTTAAAACATCCACTAAAACAAGCCATGAGATTTAGAATAAGGACCTGACAGAGAGTGTAATGCTACAGAATCTGATGCACTTCCTGAGTCAAAAGAAGCAGCTGGAAAACTAATTATTCTTTTAGTGATGAGGAAGAAATCACTGGACTTTGAACATTCTTTCTTTCTCAAAGCTACATATTTATTGAATGCAAAGAAGTTGTTTGTTGGCAAACATGAATGTAACAAATACTGCTGAAGATGTGCATTTTCATGAGTTACAGACAGAGTCACAAAATGTTGTCCCTACCTCTTGCCAGGAACAGAAGTTCTCCAGCTGTGGGATGAGCAAGTACATGGTGCACTGAGTGAAGAACTGGATGGAGGGCAATTAACCACCCTCACCTTCAACTACAATATTCCCTTGCTAAGGCTTCCTGGGGAAAAAAAAAAAAAAAAAACACACAAAAAAGGCAAGTTGAAATGAGGGTATGTAGGTCTGAATACTTTTAGTTAAAAAAAAAAACCAAATTATAAACAAAGTTTTAAAGTAGATTAAAGAAAAATTAAGTCAATAAAACCCACTTGAGCAGAGAGATTTTGGAGAAGAGAAAGATGCTAACCATGATTATTCTAGGTTACACACAGCAGTTTATTCTGACAGCCAGTATTTGAGCAGGAAACTAGGATTTTTTTGAAAACAAAATACATATTATTATACCCTATTCCTCAGAGAGTACCCATATGAGTGAAAAACTCAATCCACTGACAAGACTTCCATGAAAATGGTTTTCAGCTCCAAACAGGACAGCTGAATGCCTCCCTGCAAACCTCATTCTTGAGACACCTGCACAAGACTCGACATTGCAAAGCCATGCCCAACCCCACAAAGAGAGAGCAAGGACCAAGCACCCAACAGTGAGTCAGCATTTGGAAATTTTTATGAACAGTTAAAAATACAGCACACAGATGAGAAATCATATTTGCTAATAAATTTAGATAAAGAATTACATGGTAAATGAAATAAAAGAAACAAACTCTTTCCACTCTTGTCCTGTGAGTCTGAGCTTTTTACAGTTTTCCCAGCTTTAATTAGGTTGCTCCACACTCACAGAAAACAAACAAACAAACAAACATTTCTAATTTTGCAGCCTACTGATGTGGATGAGCCATGCAAAGACCTAATTAATATAAACGATGCTCTCCAAGCTCATCATCATGTCTAGCTGAAATGAAATAAACATGATGTGCAACACTGAGAAACATTAAAATGAGATTGAATGAGAGCCAGGGCAAAGAGATTTTTGGATCCCTACAGGGCCATACACTGGAAAGCCATCTCCCTCTCTTGAAGGAAACCTCCCTCTGTTCACATAACAACAACCAGGATGGCTTGTGTGATGGTTCTCTCTTAATGAAGAATAAAGATCATGGGAATAAAGAACATTCAAAGATATCGGAGAATATACTCCAGTAAGTTTTACTCTTAAACTTTTCCTCTTTTTTCTCTTCAGATTTTTTCAAGGCTGCTGTCAACAGGCAGATATATGTATTCTGAGGAAACTCAGATTAAAGTCAGCTTCAAACCTGTTTCTAGATAGATTAATAGGCAAAAAACAAAACAGAGACGAAAGAATAAAAACCTAATATTCTGATTATATTGTGTGCTTTCTATCCTTCAATAGCCTGCAAAATGTTGAGTTTTCTTAGACTTCTTTGCTGATCTTTAACCTTCCACAGAACTGGGAATGCAAAACATCCAGTTGATTAGTCAGAGAAAGTTCTAAAAATGTGGCTAAACCATTTGCACTTGGGAAGATGCTTTCTTCCCAAGAGCAGCAGGGAAATCCTGCCTTTTTAAACCTGAACTATTCAATCTTTAAGGTGAAGGAAGGAAACAAGCAGAAAGCATAAATCAGTTGTGTGCTCATGAGGTCTTCAACCTGGTATGAGAAAAAACTCATGTGGGAAAAGAGTCTCTACTTCACACTACCCCTGGTTGTAGACGTCCTGTGCCACTCTAATCATAAATGCTGTGCTGTAATATTCTCTTCAGGGAAAAAAAGTTTTAATTGTCACTGTGATTTCACAGTCATCATGATGCCAGGCATCACTAAAATCCGTCCCCTCAGTGATGGGTGACACTCACATACGCTACAACATTTAGCAGAATGTTTTAAATAACAGTGTGTGGATAATCTGGAATTCCTTGCAGCAGAACATGAACAATTGCACGTGAAATTTAAGCTCCTACGCAAACCATTGTTTTTGAGGTCTTTCCTGAGCAAGTCTCAGCTGTCCATGACTTTCTCCTCACCCCACAATTAACAGTTCACAACAGGCACTTTTATCAGAGAAACTGGATTAGACCACAGTTGGGATGAGGTTTGCTCTCAGCAACAAGTGTGCTTCTCCAGCAGCTGGAAAGCATCACAATGAATATGAAGAATTTATGGGGTTTTTAAATCTGCTGTCTTCCCCTTCTTCGAATTCCACATTAGAGGTTTCTTTGGACAGGAACTAACTCTCAGATGAGATCTTCTGCCTAATTTAAGTTTATTCCCTGCTAGGATATTAAATGCAGAAACTTGTATTTTACAATGACAACTATACACAATTTTAAAAAACAGCAAAAATTTTTCTAAAAGCTGTTATGTGACCACCAGCACTCCATGCAGTAGTGATGCACTGGGAATTTATGAGGACAGAAATTTATGTACTTATGAGCAGAAGACAAACATTTCCACAGCTGGTAATCTGCATATTGGTAACCAAATTCTTAATTGAATCTCTCACCAATAAGCAACCATATTTTCAAAAATTGTCAGTATTACTGAGTACAGCTACAAAATAAAGCAGAAAACAAACTGACAGCCATAATTTTCTTGAGGAAAAAAATCTGAGGATGTGCTTCATAAACTCCATTATCTTCCACGATATTTTATTAGTAAGATTAATTATTAATCTCTGGGTATAACATTAAAATAATACAGCTCATTAATCTGAAAACAAGACTGACTATGTGTTATCTCCATTCTGTCATGGTAAGTGATAAAAGCTGACACAGCCCCATCACATTCCTGTGGCCTTTTCCAGGGAAGAGGAAGGCCAGCAGCCATTCCTCCCTTTCCATACCTTGACCCGCACACCGGATAAAGCTGATGCTCTTTGAATCAAAACACTCACTAGACATGTGCCAAATTAGTTAAAAGTAGACTAAGTTAAGAGTAACTTATCTCCTGGTGAGGCTTTCCCAGGTGGTTTGCAACCCCAACACTCCGAGTGCTGTGTCCCAACAAGGGCGGTTCTATCCCAAATCGAACCAAGAATTTGTGCCAAACATCTTGAAAGCACACTCTGAGCAGAAACACCACACGCACTCCCTGCCCACATCATCCAGTGAGTCTGCCTGTGTTCCACGGTGTTTTCTAAAGGCCTCAGGCACATTTTACTGCCGGAAAGGAATGAGAGGAATGGGCGTTGCCCGCAGTCGGCTCAGTCCTTACAGGACAAGGCACTGCAGTTCAATTCTGAAGAACCCAGTCATGGCTGAACTAAATTATTTCAGTTATGTGGAAATAAAACCTGCTGTGCACCCACGAGGTTTACACTGAGATAGCCAGTTCCACATAAAACTTACCTTTCACCTGAGGATTTAGCATTCCTGTCACCACTTTCTCACTGAAACACAGAAATATAGAAGTGTCCATTCATCTGCCTGAGTCAATGCTGAGACACGGCTAAACTCTTGAAAACCTCAAGCTTCCTATGTTACATACTCTGGAAAATAATGTACTTTCTCTGCTAAACCTTCACGCCAACAAGTAATCTAAGATTTTTCTTTTCCCTACACTTAGCTTATGTTTTCCTTCTTGAACTTAAACCATTACTTTTCAATGAAAAATTGGCAAAAAAATATTACTCTTCTCTCTTCTGATGTCTTAAATCTAGCTGGCATTTTTCACTGCTATTCTTCCTATAGCTTTCTTTTTTCTAGATTCACTAATCCTTCGAAGAAAAAGGAATTTAACCAGTTGAACTAACCAAGCAAATATTTTGTTTTATTATACAACACGTTTTGCAATTTAAAGGTATAAAGTTGATTAAATAATAACACCTGTATGACTTTGAGATTAAGAATTACATTTCCTGCTTTTCAGCATTTTGGAGTTTTAATCAGTTACATAGAACTGGAATGTTCTATGCAGATGTTTTCAAGAGGTACTTCAGGTATTAGCTGCATGTCTTGTGAAGAGAAAACAGATATACAACTTTATTTTATGACTACTAAAATTACACTTGCATGGGTGGTGGCCCAGAAGACCAACCTGACAGGCAACTGATGCTTATTACTGTTCTTAACCTGGGTCGATTTTTGCAATCTGGACTAGATGTAGAATGACTTTTTTTTTTTTCATGACTTTGCTAGAACAGGATGTGGTTTAGGTTAGTCCTGTTCTCTACCAATTCTGAGCTTTGCTTCTTCAATGTTTGAAAGGCACCTATCCTCTTGAGGGCATTGCTGAAAAATAATCATAAATCCATCCAGCACATCTAGCTTGAACTAAAAGGAATGTTAAAAGGTCATCTGGGAGGGCTCTTCTCACTCTTGGTTAAGTATCTGCTTTGCACTGAACTGCACTAGGTTAGCCTGACATAAATAGATTTTTTTTTTTTTTTGCATGGGTTAAAGGCCAAAGAAGATCAATCCTTTGGATCTGAGAACCCATTTAAGTGCTGATTTTACCACCTTTGCTACTGTCACTTCTTTACTAACTCAGAGTATCCAGAACTCAATTGCCTTTGGGTTAAGCAATAATAAAATATTAATTTATGAGGCTGTATGCAGAGACTGTGACATAAATAGATCACAAATAGAGTGGATCAAAACCTGCTCTTTTTATTAACATTGCAAATTCAGTTTCTGATGAATCATGAAGTAATACATGCAAAATGCATTTATGACCACACTGCATTTGAAAGATGACTATCAATTAGAATACAGGAAGACAAGAATACAAATTCTTATAAGCAGATAGAACTTCCTTGAAGGTAACAGTATTTTTCAGCTACAGAATTGTTAAATAATTCAATGTTCCCATAAAAAACATCCCTGAAAGTTCATGGTATGAGCTAATATTGCTAGTTAGAATAAGAAGCTGCACCTGACATCTTGGGAAATGTAAAACACAAAAAAAGAGAAAGATTTAATTTCTCATACAACAGGAAGAACTGAATGAAAATCCAGTAAAAAGGATAATAATTTAATTCTGAATGCTCTAAAGTGTAAGAAGTACTCAACATGGCATTTAACTGACCTCTAAGAAAAGCACAGCCTCTCCTCTAACAGAGGAAATGAAAAGATCATATGTTAGCATATGAAGTGGAACTGTTCCCTTGAACTGGACAGCAAGGAAATGAAGAAGACGGGTGGCTGGGTTTGATGGTAAAACAGGGGACAATGTAAAAGAGAAACATAGAAAGGACTGGAAGAACCACGGAAGTCTCATATTCCTCCTCCCTTTGGTCCTTCTTCGGATCAGAATTGTGGCACTTCACTATTGCTTTGCTGTTACAGAGATAACCCTTGTGGTGGAAACAGGTATTTTTAGGGCTGAGGTTTTTTTCTGCACAGGTAGTCATATCTGGTTAAATATGTATTTTCTGTATAAACATACAGCTGTGTGTATATAGACATGTACCAGTTCCATTCAGGTATTTGGGGAGTACATTCAGTTTCAGCTGATGTTCAAAGAACTGCAGTAGAATGATGCTGGGTACAGAGGCCTGAAACCGTGTTAGGAACCAATGAAACTTTTGATTTTCACCATGATTGCTTGCACTTCCAGTTCATGGATGTTCATGATTTGCTTTGTGTTTTCATCATAGTGTGTAATAAACCTGTATTGATACTTGAGAGGAAAACTGTGTATTACCAACATTGGAGAAAAGTATAATTTTGTTACCCTAGTGAGATTTGAGGGTTTACACAGTTGTCATCCCAGATTTTCTTCCAACGGCACTTCAAATTAAGGTACCAGACAAACAATTAGTTATTGGCAAAACTGAGAAATAATAATTAAAACGTGGTGTCTTAGGAACAAAAAAGCTGTAAAAGACCTAAGCTGGTAAGTGAAAGAAAATTTAATGCCTAAAGGGCAGAATACTATGTAAGTGTGATCAAATGAAAATTAGAGAACAGAAACACAGGGGTTTGGTGTATTTGGTAAGGCAATGCCATGTACTAGTTACACTGAACTGCATACTCTGAAAACAAAAACCATAATACTGAGGAATTTTAGATTTTTTGGTTTTAGTGTTAAAATAATAAAAAAAAAAGGGGAAAGAAAGTCTGATCTTAAAGATCAACTTTCGAATATAACATAGATTCCAAAGCCACACAATGTTTCCTCAAACATTAACAAAAGCTGTGTATCAAAGCAGGGACACTGTCATTCATAAAATCATGAAATTGGCCTTCGCATAGTTAATTGTCCTGAGACCGAATTAAGAGTTGTTACAGTTGTTAATGTAAGTGTAAATGGTAGAATATCCCCTAAAATTAATAACTTATTCCCTGTTAGTTTCTAAATGTTCCAGTTATGTTTACAAGTTCAATTGACATTATGAAGTTGTGTGAAACCCCTTTTAATTCCTGCCCAAGTTAAGTCTTTTACAGAGAAAGCAGATCCTCACAAGTGGCCCAAGGACTAATTTTAGCACTTAACCGTTCCCCTGTCACCAAGCTCCATGGCAACGTGGAATTTTGATGAGGACTTTTCCCGCCACTGAAGCTGATGACCTCACTCNGGGGTATAGAGAGAACCTCCATGACAGGCCGCGCGTCGCGGCTCCTGGAGACACACTGCCACAGATTGGCAGAAATACCGGAAATTCGACCCAAAAATTAAAAAGAGAGTGTCCATCCCAGGAAGATTGGCTTTGTTTCAATTTCAACTACATATCATAAAGAGAAGATTTCCTAAAAAGGAAATCATGTGATATTGACTTAATTAGAGAGATAGTAGTAAATGAAAAAGAAAAACAAGAAAAAGAAAACCCATTGAGATCTAATAAGAATCTGTTCATTGATTTGGCTGAAAGGATTAGCAAACAGTTAAATTTGACCAATTGTTAGGGTTGTGGAGGAACCTTGGAATCAGAGACTTGGCCTTGCTGAGGAGTCAGCATTGGACCCCTCGATTTAATTAAACTAAATTATCTCACCTCCCAAACCCAAAAAGAAACAGAAAAGTGGCAATTAAGCAGCACAGTTATTGGAGATGAATGCATTTGGAGAAAAGGGAAAAAGTTTGTAAACAAAGTTGGAGAAACTGTTTGTAAGAGATACCTTGTCACAGATGGACACAAACAATGGTGGATTCCCAAGGAACCACAGATTTTTTTGTCCAGAGAAAAACTAAGAGGCAAAAGCTGTGTTTTACACCCAGGTGAACAACTATATCAGTGCTGGGAAACAAAGCCCCAACCGTATGCAGTCCTTCCCCAAATCTCTAGATACTGGACTTCCATCTCAAACACTCAACCTAATTTCTGGGAAGCTCCACAAGAACTGTTTTGGATTTGTGGAAAGAAAGCATATTCAAAATTA
>VZRJ01012909.1:0-79117 GCA_013397565.1 Ptilonorhynchus violaceus
TTTTCATGCCTTACAACACCCTCTTCCTCAGTCTGGGTTTCCTGAGAGCCACAGCTACTTTTCTATTATCATAATTCTTTTTTATTTCTTCTTGTGTGTTGCCATATGCTTTGTTATACCATTGTCATTTGATGAAAGTGATCACCGATCACTGTCTTTAGCTAATTCTTAGGTACTGGAGAAATTAATTTCCTGAAAGATAAAAACCAGAAAGAGATTAATTTTAAATCCGCAGCACATTTATAGAATGTTTTCCGTGTAAATTCAGTAGGTTTTGGATCAGCTCCGAAGTAATAGTCTGTGCTTAAATATGTGAAGTGCCATTGAATTCAATGGGCCTGTCATGAGTTAGATTGAGAATAGAATTCAATTCACAATGGTCAGCTGAAGCTGAGGGTGATTTCTACAATTTCTACTTAATTACTGGCAAAACATTATACACAAGTTACTACATTACTTTGCAGAGACTTGCTGTATTACTGTTTTATTCACCAAGGCACCATTGTAAACATTTTCAACATTGCCTCTTTTCGCTAAAATTATTCAGCATCTTTCCTCCTTGAGATCATAGGGGAAACTTTTTAGGTGAAAGTGCAACTGTTAAAAGACCAAATTAAATTCTAATCACTGAGATCAGATCTACAAGCAGTAAAAACTACTCCAGGTGAAAATTAATCACTCATGTGAAAAGTTTAAGTAGCCTCAAAGTATGTCCAGTGCTAAGGAGCACAGCATCTAAGAGATACAATGATACTGTAATTTGGCACAAGCAGGAATACCCAGCTCCTCTGAAGATCAGATATCTGAGACCACTACAATGCATCATAAACTTTATGTGGATTATCAGACTTGAATCTGTTAGACTGAAGGTGATGATATCTGGCTCAAGGCTATAAACAGAATGTCTGGACATACATGCCCTCTGTCTGGTCATGCACTCATAGGTAGCTATTACACTTCGTAGGTGTAGATGTTGATTTGCAAATCCAGGCAAACTAACAGAAATACTACTTCTCAAGAAGTTAGAAGTTGTGCCTTCTCCCATATTAATATCTCAATTAGCGGTGAGTTTTATGGTATGCTCTGGATGACATTAAAGGTTCAAAGTAATCATCACTCATCATGAGCTGTGCCCATGGTTGTCCGTACTGTTGGGCTAGTTCCCTGCCCAGTTTTGGCAGATGACAACTAGCACTCTCAAGATCAATGTCCACAGAGAAAACGGGTGACACTACTACCCAGGGGTCATTCCCGACAGCTGTCTGGCAAATGCTTCCTATGTTTTGGGAGGAAAGTGTTCAGTGACGTGGGAGTGAGAGATGCTGTGTCACTTGCCCTCAAGGCAAAGGGAGGGCTGTGATCTGGGTTTTTTTACTACTGTGGAGGTAGCCAGGGATCTGATTGTTTGCAAAATAGAACTGCCGTTTGGATGTAGCACACATGTAAACAGTTATACACAGTGAAGTGTAAGCAGGAAACTTTGCAAGGTTATTGTGTAGAGAAAGGTTTCAGCACTGTGTATGTCTCTTTAGTGCAAGGGGAGACAAAGAGATCAAGTGCAGCTGAAAGATTACATTGTGGCCAATCCGGGTGAGCCCTTAGGGTGGCTCTTTCATCAAAATTGGGAAAATAACCCTGGGAAAGACTGAAGAGAATACAAAGAGCCACTTTAGTGGAGTCCTGTGAAATTAGTGTTTTGTATTTGTTTTATTCATTTGGCTCTGCTAAACTGTAACTGTCTACTGCATCTCCTAGTTCTGTGTAAGAATTGAGTACAGTCAGGAAAGTTGTTTTAACAGACAGATAACACCAGTCCATCACAAAACCTTGTATCATCCTAGCATAGCCTCTATTTTGAAGAGGCAAAAGCTTCTTTAGAAATTAAACAAAATAATGTTCTTTCATTTGCCTGATGCAGTACATTTAAAATTATGTTGACTTGAAGACTTGACTGGGGAAGATTGATCGTGAAAGAGCCGCACCAAGAGCTTGGAACAGTCATCATTTCATAATTCCCATCTGTAATAATGTCCCTAGCTACTATAACACAAGATGCTGTAATGCTCCTCAAAAGTATGTTTGTAGAGAAATTATGCATGGATGCAATCTAATTCATGTCCATCACAGCCTGCAAACAGTATCATGAAAAAGAAGTGTAAACTGTAAAACTACAGGAGCACAACAAAATATTTATATTATACTACAAAAGTGTTAGCTTAGGATGTAACATAAATTGTAGTAAAGCAAAGCAGGAAAAGGCAGCTACAGGAAGAGATCTTTTGTATAGGCATTGAGAGTGTCAAAGTACAAGGGGAAGCAGCGTGACAGGAGTGGCCACATCGTAACGGGTTTGGTTTACTGTCCTGGTCCAAGTTACAGTTATCAAACACGGTGCTGCCTGGGAGCTATGGACAGCCCCAATTACACTGTCTGCATTCCTTAGTGACCTCCTTATGTTTCTTAACCATCCCTTTTTCTCCACCTCAGCCTCCTCATAAATAAACTTTTCTCTCCCAGTCCCATTTTTGCTGTGCAAGTACCTAAATACATTGTTTCTGAGTGACTTTCTTAGATTATCTTGGTCTCACGATATTACTGAGATGGCCAAGTGGGTACAGTTGGCCTTGCGAGGTTCTGTTTCTCTAAAGGTCCCCAGCACTCCCCTCCAGTAGGCCATGAAGTTTGTCCATTTCTCGTAGAACTCTCCCTTTAACCACACGTGAAGTGCAGCCACTACTCATAGTGCTGTAACTTTTGTCATCTTCTCACATCTCAGAACAGTCACATTCAGCAATTTCTCATATTGAATAGTTTCTCACATCCTGTTGAGTGAGCTTAATGTTGGGCCAGGGCCTAATCAGTGACTTAGTTATCTGCTTGCAGCTCCAATAGTCACTGTTCCTCTGATAGAATCTGTCTGTTCCTTCTCTTTTTTTCCTTGAAGACTTCAGTGTTAACTTAGCTTAACTGTGCATTTTAATGATAAAAATAAAGGACAGTCATATCTGTTGTGCTCTCAGGGTACAAGGTGAGGTGATTAGTGACCAACACATTAAAAATGGCTGGGTTGAACATGGGGGCAACTGGTGTTGCACCAGGAAATTATCAGTATTGCCTTTGGCATGATCCCACAGCTGATTACTTCAGGAGCAGATACCTCAGAGTTCTGTACTGAAGGTGACTGTAGACTCTGCATGTTCTTAGTTAAAGCCTGCCTGAGTATTGCTACGAAACAAATGGGACACACTGATGTCCAAAATCATCTAAATCGTTTTTATGTAGTTCATGGTAAACTGCAGGCTGCATGGAAGGAAGCTGTCAAATTATAACCAGTTCTTAAATCCTTTAAAGCAGCAACGTATAATGGATGCAGCCAGTGTACTGATCTTTCCCAAAGAGAGGTGAGCTACTTGAAGTCAGGAAGACACTTCCATTGCCTTGGCTTGCAGTGAAAATCAGAAATGTGTTTGTGAGGTTGGCACATTTCGCCTTATTTCTAATCAGTAATATTCCAATGCATTCAAAGCCACCTGTGAATGTAAAAATAAACATGAAGTACTTGGTGCAGCAATTGAATCTGCAAAACCAGCCACTGCTGCCTTGATGGTTGGGTAGAGAACATGTAGAATTAACAAATGGATACTGAGTGGCAAGATCTTGAGAAAGGCTGATGCTGCTCCAGGTGTCTTTTCCTCCCTCTCTTAAAGCAGGGTTGCATAGAAAAAGTAGTTTGAGTTGTCATTTTCAACAAATTATTTCAACAGGAAATGTTGATAAAAATTATAACATAGTAGAATTTCCCTTCATTGCCTTGCTCTTTGAGAAAGAAATGTCCTAAGATCTGAAGCCGGTGGAAGACAGGATTCTTTTTCACACAAACTTTAACTTTTAAAATTTCCCCACTGTCCATAAAGTGGAAAAAAAAAAAACCAAAAAAGAAAACCCAAAGCTTGTAAGCATGGCAATATAGGAACAACTGAGATGGTTTATTAAAAAAAAACAAACCAAAACCCAACCCTTAAAATATCTATTCTGAATTTTTTCTTAAAGTAATATAGTGAAGGTCTTTTAAATGCAAGATATGAGAGAAGCACAAAAAGAAATACAAGCTATTCAACTAGACCCATTAGCAGGAGTAAAGAGATTAAAATAATTTCTCTGTCAACAAACTGCTTGATATGCATGTCTAATCCACTCTGGCAGAAACCAGAGTGAATTATTCTGACACTGTATTTGAAATTATGGCTGTACCTGCTGACATAGAGTCTCAAGCAATACCTTGAAACAACATGAAGGAGAACTTATTTCAGTAATAGAGTTAACTGATGTGGCATGCAGTAAAATGCATTAACTGTCCACAGTTGAAAGGGTATCTATTTGGCTTTATTTTACTAAAACATATTGTTAGCCTGTTTTTCCACTGAATCAGAACAAGGAGTTTGGAGCCCTCTGTAGTTCCCCTCTATAGAGGGCTGCAGTAATGGTTACTCCAGATGAGATGTATGTTTTAAACAACCTCTGATCACACCCCCAAAGCTACAGGATCTTTTGAAGGTTCTTTCTTCATTCCTGGCATTTGATACGTCCTGTACATATGTGCTGCTCAAGGTAATTAATTAAATCATATCTCATTAGGACAAGACTTCAAAAAGGTCATTTTTGTTTCATCCGTGCTGTTCATCTTCAGTTGCATGGTTGTGTTCCATAGCTTTTTTTGTTTCATGTTGAGTAGAAGAGACAGTCGTGTGGGTCTAGCACATGTGGCTGTTCAGCTGCAGTTCCACCCTTGACTTGAATCAGGTTGGTGACTCAGAGCTCAGCTGTGGTCTCAGGTCAGTTTGTTGACTAGTCTGAGAGATGCACCTTGTCTCTGCAGAAGAATCTTCTGATCTCCTGGCAGGCAAAGAAAAGGCTTTTTTAAGTTCCACTAGAGAACAAGTAGAGCCCCCGTCACCACATTTCGCACAGGCTAATTGCCACTTAAATCATTTAACATCAGAGAGGCCTATAGATTTATGTTTTAAATAAACATTTGCAATGCAGCTTTTGCTTTTTGCATCTTTAATCCAAGAGAGCCCGGCAGGGCTGACAGAATACAGAACACTTGCATCATTTTCAAGTGAATGAAAGAAGCAGGTGGATCCTGATACCCACATTTCTGAAATGTAGTTCATTCTCTCCAGAAATTCGGTTTAAGCATCCATCAGGCCTCACTGATTTCCTTGGGCAGGGGGCATAGAAGACTAGGAAACATGCATAGACTATTTGTGTTTTACAACTCCAGCAAAGCCTCAGTGATTAATTGAAAAGTGTCACTCTTTTCTTCTGGGGACAAGTCAAATTAAAATTAAGGCATTAATTAGGATGCTTGTCGCTGTTGAGGCGGTCACGACATATACACACACACACACACCAACTGCTCCAGCAAAAAGCTATTTTTAATACTACGTAGCATGTTTTATACAGTTTCTTGGTATTTGCATTACATGTTCATTGGCTAATGGCTAACTACAACACAATATTACTGGTTGCTTAAAACTGGCACACATTCTTGCTACATATCAAGCTAGCAATCCTCCCTTCACAGGTGCTCATCTTCCCTTCATTGTTTTAATTCTTGCTTCTCTTGGTGTTAAAATTCTCAAGGGTACAAACCGAATTCTCATGGGTACAGAGTAATGGTATCAAGGCTGAGATCTGTGAAACTTCCAGACCAGCTGTCCTTTCCCACAGATGTTATGTAATCTTTACAAATGCCTGCACTCCTTAAGAGAGTTTTCAAACTTCTGAATAGATGGAAAGCTGCAATATGCAAGAAAGAATATACAGGCCCTAAGTAAGTTCAAGTCTACTGGGGTTTTTTCCAGCAGTCCTTACTAAAGTCTGGCTTAACCAAGATCAAGGCTGTGTGATAATTACAAGTGCCTGCCGATCTTAGGAAAGGTTATGATAACAGTATTTTCCTGTTACCAGCTTCAAAATTTGGACACTATCTGCTCTGTCATCTCAAACAAGACCAGGAGCAGTCGCTTAGAGCCATAGGGAATAGGGTTGATGCCTGCGGGTTTAGGTACTCTCAGAGGAAGCTGTAAGGTGCAGCAGTACTTAACATGACAACAGAGGACACAGAAGCAAGAAAACCAGCAAGTAGAAGGAATACAAGATTAGGATCAATGTAATGATAATCATGTCTCCACTCCTTCAACCAGAACAGGTACCAATTTTCAAGGAAAGTTTAACTAGAAAAGCATGGAAAGAATGTTCCTATGATCTCTTTTTGACTCTGAAAACCCCAACCCAGAGAAAGCTGGTAATTTAGGAGAGGCAAACTGATTGTACCTGAAGTCTTAAGTGATTTATGGGAAACAGGTTCAAGACTCAATGTCAGCATTTAAAGTTTATGAGCTCTTCTCAACAGGTTTGCCAGTAGGACAAGTATCTGGTTTTACCAAAAAATGTTAACACCACCAGGTACCACGACATGCGTTGAAAATCTGAAACCACATGTACCAACTTTATCTTCATTAAAAGAATTGTTTTTAAGTACACAAAAGAAGTAGAGAATTATTCCACATTAAAGCCTGCTACTCCAATATCAAAAGGTTAACAAATGGCTGAAACTTTAGGAAAAGACTAGGTGTTGCTCCTAGAGCAGAAGTGTCCTAAAGCAAGGCACAGCTACTCAAAAGACCTGAACAAAGCCAGACTTACGTCTTCTGGTTTTGATTGGATCAGACAAGAGAATTTGGTCTTTTGTGATACCTTCAGTGCTATCTAGCAGCACATATTTAAACCGGAGGGGAAAACTGTTAAATAAGGCACTTTTAATTTCCGGGTTCTTACTACCATTTTTAACACAAAACACGTGGTGAATTACCTCAAAAACTTTCCAGTCAAAGTCCTTTTCTATCAGCAGTTTCAAATCAGATGCTGTCACTGGATTACCTGCTCCCTCAGAGGAATAGATGTAGCAGTTCACGCATGAATTTTCCCTGAGAGAGCTCAGCACTGCCGGGGCACTATAGAGCACCATCTACAGGGTGCTAGACCAAAGCCAGCCACCTTCATAGCTACAGCTGTAACAGCATTTCAGTTGGGGGCTGGTAATTCACATTTTATCTTTACAAAGGAACACTACAGACTCAGTGATGCTTCCTACTGTGTTTTGAGAGCAGAAATCAACTTCTGAGAAGTAAGAATTGTACCTGTATGTTGTGTCTGGTGCAAGAGGTGGGTTACAGACATCTAGAAAGTTTGCATCATACAAGCAAGTCCCATCATTCCCCCCTCTGAAGAGGTATCAGGGTATCAGAAACTTTGCTGACATCTCCTGCATCCACAGGTTTGGGAGGTGGTGCACAAATAGGGTACATGGAACAAAGCAGCCTTGGAAGGTCCAAGCTGCCCCCTACTTGTTTGCTGGAAGGTGGTGTCAAGCAGTTTGCTGCTGGTGTCTGTCACCAGGGAGGTTATTGCAGTTGCTGCAGGAGAGGTCTTTTTAACAAGGCTGTTAAAACAAGTTCAGTCCTTTCCATTCACCCTGTATTTAATTGACATCTTTCACTTTTACCCCCAAACACTCCCAAGACAAACCAAAAACCACCAGTTTGACTGTCTAGTGATCTTACCCCTTCCTGTAAATTTGTTGGTGAAGCTCTTTATACTTGTTCCTCAGAAACTGTAAAGGATCTCAATGTAGCTCAGAGCAATATTTCTTAGTAGCTATCCTCCCAAAATTCCTTTTTTCCAAAGATAATCTGATGGAGTGGGAAGGAGGATGGCAAAGGCTGCTCTCCCCCCACTCCACATATGGCTCCAATAAACAACCAGCTAGTCCTGCCATTTCAGGCTTAATCCTATAGCCAAGACAGAGTTTCTCAAGTCTCAGCTCGTCTCCTGGCACAGCAACCCTTTGGCCTCTGGTCACACAGCACCTGGACCTCCCAGAATCGCAGTATGTAGGGGCTGCAGGAACACATGTGGGATCTCCATTTCTGGCCGGCTAGGAGCACCACTACTTCCAGTGGAATCTGAAAGCCCACATAGCTTCCAGCAAAGCATGACTGCACCCAGCTTTGGAAGCTTAGATGCAACTCTCAAGCCTCCCCTCCTGCAAAGCCAAGGAACAAGTCCCGAGCTCTGTAAGTGGGGGTTAATTTTTTTTTTTTAATAGCCTCCTCTGGCTGTCAGTGCTGTCAGCAGTGAAGGAATGGCAGTTTTTCCAAAGCTGTGGTACATTGGGAATCATTTCTGTTTGAAAGCATTCTGCTGTCCTCCTGGAGCAGAGTTCCTGCAACTGCTTGGTTTTGAAAAGTTTTTAGCGCTGATCCAATGCAAAACTAAACTTGTTTTAAAAGGGAGAAGTTTCTGCCACAGGTTAGAAATATAACTTAAGGGTCAGTGCTCAAGTTAGTGGAGTTCAGACACCCCCATCTTTAACTGGAGCCAATAGCATCAAAACATATACTACCCAAGACATGCTCTTTCTTTAAGCTTACATTCCCAAATTATAATACTTCTTACAACCAGGTCTTCCTGGTCTCCCAGTCTCCACTTCAGTAACTCTCAGCCTGCCTCTGGTAAATAAGCAAGAGTTGATGCCTAAGCAGGGTCATTTTACGGGAGGTTTTTAGGGTGTTGTTGGTCTCTTTTTTAACTTTACTACGTAAGTCAAGTCTGATACTGACATTAACAAGGATAGAGCCAAAAGTTACAGTACTTTTCCAGAAATTCCTTATACTCTCAGTTTTGTAGTATGCTGATGCATTTCCTTACCAATAGAGCTGAACATAAGGTGTTAAGAAAATGAAGCTTTCTTAATTTTTTTCCTTCCCCCTGCTCCAGGAGGCATCTAAGGGTGAGCCAATGTGCTTCCCTGCAGACCAGAGACAAATCCAAACAAAATTCCTCCCAGTCTGCCAAGTAACAAATTTGCTTTTGCTTGCCTTAAAAGCAGCAAAAGATATTTCTCTGTCAGTGTTCCATTTTGTACAGATTCACCCATCTGTTTTGGAAGTTTTCACCACAGAATTTGCAGAAGATGAGGTGGTTGATACAATTTCTAACACAAATTGTATTTGCAGGTAAAATTACTTATCAGTAGACTTTTATATGTAATTCTAATGCAGTTGTAGCCTGCCTTAAGACATATGAAGATGGGCCCTTCAGGCATAGGACGTGTCTCAGAATACCACACATTCACAACTGTCTGTGTTAGCTGTATGGAATGGTGTCTGTGGTTAGAGCTTCCACCCAAATAGGGCCTACTCCTTTCATTTGGTCCAAAGTGGCAACAACCAGCACTGAAAGTTTTAAGATTAGCCAACGGACAGAACAATTTTCCTGCTGCCCCTTCAAGGTCTCTTCTCTGTGCCTGTACAAAAAGGAGGCTGCACACAACATTCAGGGGAGAAGGTGTGGAATAAGAAAGGCATTAATTTTTGTCAGTTCACAAAAGTAGCTGTAGGTGGCATTTGAACAGTCTGCCAGAACAGCAGGGAACAGGGAAGGCAGCTCTTGGTCACTGCCGGTCATGTCACTGCCAAACAGTTAAGTAACTCATTTTATGAATGAAGCTATGGGGCAGGCATCTGTGACCACAGGTCTAGCATAACTCGCCTTAAGTCAAAAAAAACAGATAAATCAATTAGTCCTTGCAAGGGCTGGCTACTTTAGCTGTGAAGCAAACAGCACCCAGTATCTCTCAGCAGGTTTACTTAGGGGAATTCAGGCTTTTGCATGTTTAGACAAAGACAAGGTATCAGAATGTGGAGCACTTGCTTTCATGAGCAAAATTTGGGCAAATATTTATAGCCAATAGTGCTGCTCCACACCTACCAGAGTCAGCTAGCACAGAAGTATATTAGTCAGCACCACTAAAGTATACAGCTATGTGTTATGTTTCATAATAACACCGTAAAGAAAACCAAGACCGGAGGCTCAGTTGTACATGGCTTACAGTTACAGATTTTTCTCTTTTCCCCCATGAATTTGTGAAGGATTTCATGCAATGGTCACATCCTGTAGTTAGCTTCCAGAGAGGCATAATGCGAGACACTTGCCTGATTCCTTCACTGCGTACAAGTAGATGATAAAAGATTTATTCGGATGCAGGGAGCTGTCAAATATACAAGAAGTTTTTTCTAGAGCAACTGTACTAAGAGTAGATTGTTAGTAGCAAGCTGAGGGGCTGCAGTTTGAGGCTTCAGGCTTTGATCTAGAAGAGAAAGTTACCCAAAAAGCATATTAAAAAAAAAAAAAAAATCTTCTTCCCCCTGAAAGCTCTGACTCAAAAGGGAGGATCAGGCTGTTCTAAAAACAACATTAAAGCATAAAAGAGGGATGCAAATTGCAGCTGAGCAGGAACCAGCCCACTTGCCCTGTGAAAATTTGCATTACAGCAAAACCCCCAGTTCAAAGTGGGCAACCCAAGGATTCAGGGAAGTCAGTAAGAGATGGTGCTTCTCTAACCCACGGGTCACATTACCTCAGAAGGACACAGCCAACACCTCATTTTAGGGGAGACTCAAGCCCCTATAATTAAGGTCTCACATGCAGCCTTCCTCTCCAGTGGCAGCACAGTCACTTCTGGAATCCTTTAGTAGAAAGGAGTCTTAATAAGATTTTTAAGACCAGACTTGTTAACATACAGAGTGAGAGATTTAGGAAAGGCTTACAGAAAGAACTGTCTGGGAGATGCACTGAACAAAGCAACTGGTGTTAGAACAAAGTTTGTATCAGACACTTCCCCTTCCCCACACAAGCTCATCCCCTCTCCAGTCTCCTGGGGAGGATAACTAAAACTGAAGAGGGAGATTCATCAGCTCCTCCTTCTTTCCAGCCTAACTTCAGTAGAGAAACTTTAGCGTCTTCCAGCAGAGTACTGGGCTAAATCCCTAAATTCCCGACACAGGTCCTAGAGCAGAGCTGGTAGCCAAGATAAAACAATTAAAAACAAACAAACAAATAAACCAACAAAACCAAAAAAGTAAGAGAAACAGAAGGGGAAGAGACATGGAGATAAGCAACAAAAAAAGGAGGAGAGACTGCAAATAGATTCTTCTTAGCTGTATACAGCTGTCCCAAGCAGCAAAATGCTACTGCAACCCAACAGCTGCACATGCCTGAGCCCTCCAGAAACTTCTATAAAAGGAATAACAATGGTGAGAAGCAGCCCCTGCTGAAGAGCTCCTGCATCAGCTGCCTCCCTGAAGGCAACCACACCTACTGGTTTCTAGAGATGCATGTGGTTAAAAATTATCGTGCCCCCCCCGCCCAGCACCTCCCTATATCCTCACTGCCCCTCCTGCTCTGGTGCTGCCAATCTGTAGCTATTATCTGCTCCCAGGTGAGGAATGGTGTTCCAGCTTTTCTTTCTATCTGATAATGGGCACTATTGGAGTTCTCAGTGAGTGTAAAAAAATGTTTTTCCCCCACCCATGTAATTGATTTGCTCTTTACCTTCTGCCTAAAAACTTTTGATATCTCTCAAGTAGGGAAAATGTAGAGTTGAATATCTGAACCTTGCATCCAGTCTCCATCATGGATGGTTCTGATTCAGAGCTCTGCATTTGAGCAGCCTTAACAGAGGTTACAATTGCCTTCTGAATTGTGTTTTCTGGGTTGCCTCCTGAAAAACATAAACCTTCTGCTTCTCGTTAACCCTAATGTGATTCAGGGCAACTACATGAAGAGCAAACCACTGGGAAATCTGAATCTGAATGGTTGGACTGAATTGTTCAATATTCCAGAAGAGTAATTCCTATTACAAATGTTCAGTTATATAAGAGCTCAAATTATTAATCATCCACTTAAAATAGGCTGAGGGGAAAAAAAGTATCAGCAAGGTTTTATAGAATTAATGGGGCTAATGTGATATCACTTCAGCAACTCCAGATTTACACAAATATTACTACAGTTACATTACCAAATCCATCTCCTTTATGGACATGCCATGGGCCCAGAAATCTGTTTGAAATGTGTAATCATATTATTAGAATGCAATTTTCTCTCCATATGTGTCTCATTTAGTTTCAAATTTTGCATGTCGTCTTCAGTGTGTTTGGTTTGACTTTTTTCTCACAAAACTTTTGTGGTAGAATACAGGATCTACCCTAGATTTGCACTGCCATAGAATGGGGTGTGTTATTCCTCTCAATCTCCAAAGTATTCTAAACCTGTGCTGGCACAATTACTCGGGTAAATCAGATTAAGCCAGAAAAGTTCTTACCCTTCTGTCTTTTATTCCTAGGAATCTGGTTTTTAACATTTACACTGGGGTGTTAGTTGTACAAACTTGATACTGCTGTGCTCAGGAGTTTTTATCCTTTCAGTAATATATAATAATGCACAAAACCTGTAGTGTTTCTGACTCCACACTAAAAACAGAGTTTAAGAACAACATCTCCTTCTCCCGTATAAAATCAATAGTTTCTCTGAAAAGTGATTCCTGAAAAATCAGATTCTGAATTCTTTAGACAAGTAGCCATTCCAGAGCCATCAGCAGAGGCTCTCTTTTTCCTTAAGACAGACACATGTTTGCCTGATCAAATTAAAAATACACAGTAAGACATATTGGATGGAAGATAAAAAGAAATATTCTACTTCATGGCATGCAAGCCACTTGCATGTGCTACAAAATACTCTTCCAAGTTTTATCAGAAAGCATTGCTCTCTTGTTTGCTTTCCAAAGCATAAAAACAGCCAACAGGGAAAAAAAAATACCAGTTTTAAGAATCAGCAGCTTAAGGCCCACAATCACAACAAAATTTTTTATTTAAAGTTAGAATTTTTTTTTTTTTAGATTCACAGCCATCAAAGAAATTCAGAATTTATCACTCAGACAAAACTCTACATGACCACCCTGGAGTCTTGCCTAGATGAAGCATGTGGCAAACTGCTCCATGGGCTATATTCATTCAAACTAGTACTCAGGAGATTAATTTTCCAGCAGCTGAGATTATGTTAGTAGAGCTGCTCCTCACAGAAAGTGAATCACCTTTCAGAGTGATTATAGGATGACAAGTTGAGCCATTATTTTTTACATGGGTTTTTTTCTAAGCCATCGTGTTTTAGTTGAGTACCAGACTATCTTGTGCTCTGGCAGAATTCACCAGCCACCAGCAAAGAGGGATAACATCACCTTTAAGATTTTAAAATTGTTGGGTTTGCTTCATGCTCGGAAGAATCACAAAGAAAGGCAGAAAATTAATATGGCAATAATCTCTCTCAGCACAATCTGTGCAGGCAGATGTGTCCTAAATTAGGACCACATCTCATCTTACTTATGCTTGTGCAAATCCACATAAACTCTAGAGAAGTCAAGGGAGCTTGTCTGGATTTAAAGGATTTTACTGTGAACAAATGTAACCTCAGTGTAATTACTATGTTCCCCGAAGAAAAGTGCAAGAGAAGAGATGACTGTAAATTCCTCTATCTTCAGTTAAGCAACAATGACCGTTTTCTTGCTCTGTGTTGCCTTGTAGGCAATTCTGGAGTAATTTATAGAAGCTTCTAGAATCAGTTTGGATTGATTGCTCCATGAGTAAAAAACTTGCCCATAGCCTGGGCTTTTAAGGCTGGTGTGATTGAGAAGGATGAGGCCTGAAGTCACAAAAGGGTGTGAAATGTGTGGAACTTTCCAGGATCTAAAGTCCAAACTTCCTTACATTCTCCACTGTAGGTATAATGAGCACAACTGTCTGTACCCTGCTGTGCTGCCTCTCTCCAGTCCACTGCACAGGCTGAAACGTATAGTCCTTGCAAGCCCAGCTCCATGGTTGTGCATATTAAACACCCTGGAGTGTTTAACATTGAGATTTAAAAGCATATTGATGACATCTGCTTGTCAAGAGATAATCTAATCCGAAGGGATAGAAAGATGAATAAAGCACAGAATCCATCCTAAACTATTTTGAAGACCCTTGCTAGTTTTTGGCATAGCTGTGTTCTGATCCACTTAAGGTGAGGAGAGGCAAGTGTTGCCCTAATCCACAGCTGCGGAAAGAACTTAGGTTCTAAACTTACCTGAAAGCAAGGTTAAATCAAAAAGGTTAGAGGTTAGATGTTGGAATCCAAAGTGATCCTTCAAATTTATTTTTTCATGAAAGAGTAAAGAAATAAGGTAGAAAAGTAAGAAAATGCCAAGAACAATTACAAGAAGCACAGGAAAGGGGGTATCACCATCATGGGTCCGGCGCTGGCTTATAGAGTGCAACAGAGGAGATCTCTGTTGGATGTGATAGGCCTTTCCCCAGTGAAGTCCCTCCGAGAGCTAGGAGCAAGCCAGCAAAGGAGCAGAGCCAAGGCAGCCAGACCAGCAGGCTGGGTCACGAGACAAGACACCCAGGGGCAGCCTTGCAGGAGCAGCCAGGACAGCAAAGACAACAAAGACACAAAGGACTTCGAGGCTTTTTAGATGTCATGGCATGTAGGGCACTTGCTTATGTAGGGTTTTGAGAGTCTTGCTTTACACCAGGTGGTAACAACGTCATGTCCACCACATATACACTCATAGCAAAGGCACGTCGGACATGTCCATCACAATCTTTCTCCCTCAAAGTTCATTGGCTGCCCATCACAAACTTAATCTTTCTCCCTCAAAGTTCATTGGCTGCTCCTTGGTGTCCAGGCAGTTTGCCAGGTGTATCAAAAAGTTTATTGCATGCTATCAACCTTTGCAAATTAATAAGACTACAATAAACTTTCTGCAAATATCAATGAACTGCAAGCTCTTTTAATAAAATTCCTCTTAACCTTTGTAACAGTTAATCAACTACAAGTTCTTTTAATAACATTCGAACAGGGTACTTCATTTTCTAAAATAAAGCAGTTTCTAAAGTTTTTGTTAGGGGCAGCTCAAAACTTTAACTTTTAAACCTCAGTCTCTGAAGAGGCAATGGAGAAACATTCCTTGCTTTTTACTTGTTCACTAAAAGCTATTATTAGCTCGCAATTTCCTGCAGATATTCTGGTGGGTGTAGGCCATGAGGAATGTGCTGAAAGAGGAGTAATGCCTTTGTGAATTAATTTTCTAAAAAGCGTCCATGAATATAGAAGGTCTGGAAGCAAAAGCAGAGATGGTTTCAAAAAGTGCGTAAAACAGGTTATCAAGGTTTGGGAGAGTGGTAGAGAGCAGGCACAGTTAGGAGTGGTGAAGGACAGAGTTGCAGCATTATAAAATATTGTGAAAGTGTGGCCAAGGTGGAATGTCAAACGAAGGAAAAGTTTTCCCTTCTGTCCAGTCACCACTCTTCAGTCATGATTCCCTGACGGGAACTACAACCACCTCTACTGCTCAGTCTTCTGCCCCAGCTGTTCTGCAGAGGTTAACAGCAAGGGAAGCAGCTGTCGTGCTGCTGTTGGGATAAAAACATCCAACCATTTGACAGTGGCACTGAAACCAACGCGTTTATTCAAAGAGGTTATCAGTCAGCTACTACAGACTTCAGAAGGGTTTGTCCTGGGGGCCAGTATTAATAATACAGTGTCACAGGCAGTGTCTGGAAATCTGAGCAATGGAGATTTTCATCTAATGGTGAATAACTCTCAGTCACTATTGCACTGTATTTATATTCTAAGGCTGCAGATAAAAAGGAGAAATTTCCCATTTGTCCAGAAAGAAAACTCCTCACTGAAGTGGAAGATGAAATACCTCTTATGAAATTTCTCTGTCTCTCAAAGTCTGGCCAGAATTAGGAAGAATTCCCAGAATTCTTTCAAGGCAGTAGGAGATTCACATCTCACATGGTCACAGGGATGTCTGGTACTGTTGTGCAGTTCTGAAATCTCTTTGGCATGTCCTTGGCTTCCTGGAGAATATTGCTGTTCCTTTTTTGCTGCCACAGGGGCATTGAATACTGATCATAAAATCTACATACCTACAATAAGACCTCAGTTATTATTTTCAGGGTCTCTTTTCCTACTTTCCTAGCAAAGTCCCTTTGTGTGTACTGATTATGACTGTGGAGAAGAGCTTTGCAAACCACTCTGTTCCAAAGGGACTGGTGTGATGGAAGTAAGCTCCATCCTCCATTCCCTCAGCACAGAAACGCTTATGTGCCGAGTGGAGGTTCCAGCTGTGCACGAGTTGGAGCAGCATGACTCACTGAGCCATTGATCTCCTTACATTAGAAATCTTTCATGTGTCCATACGGAACTGGGAAGGCTCAGAAAGATGAGAACTTCCAAGTTATTTTGTCATCTGGTGACAATTAATTTTGTGCAAACCTGAAAGGTCTAGCAGTGGAAACAACAGGATGGGGAAATATAACTTTCTGCTTAGGAAATCAGAGCCACACCATTGCCTAATATAAATTGGCCTGGCTCCATTGAGGTACATTTCTTACAGACACAAGAACTGATGCTCCTTGCATTCCCCTCAGAAATCACGTATAAGAACTTATCACTGCAGTAAACTCCAAACAACTGCAGAACGTCTGCAGCTGAGAGAAGCCAGAGGTTAAAATGAAAGGCTCTTTGTTACACAGAAGTTACTGCTTTCTTTGCTGAGGAAATGCCTTACTGTCTACAGTTACCTGCTTGAACTTTAATGTCATACTGTTAATGACCACTAAGTACTTCTTTGTCTGAAAGCCCTGGGCTTACGTGATTTTATAGATGTCTCTAATAAAGCAAGGACCATTTGCTGCTGCCTCCTCAGAACTGCTTCTTGTGAAGGATCATTTGTGCCAGGCAAGTCAATGGAGACTGGACTCACATTTCTTCACTTAGAACATGGTAGTATTTTCCTACTCAGTGAATCCAGTGTTGGTTGAGGGGCTCGTCTAAATATCAGCTACAATGAGGAGTCATTTTGCTGCAGAAGAGGAAGAAGAGAAAATATATTTGGAAATTCAGAGTGTGTTTCAGATAATTCAGATAGTTGTGTGTTTTAGCTATGACCAAAGTAACATTTTTTGATGCAGAACTAAGTGAAAATGACAGGGGGATGGAGTTAATATTCTTGGCCTGCTAATCTTCTTGTCCTGGTTACATTCCTAGCCTGCAGTTTCTATTGACTGGGTTAGTGCAGAGGTTATTTGACCGTGCTGCCGTGATGTGGATTAGTGCAACAACGCTTTCCCTGGCTGATGTGAGGAATCAGGCCTCCCTAAGTGATGGATGTAATTCCTCACCTTTGACTTCTGGTTGCTCTTTGTATATTTGTGTAATGGAGCCCTTTTAATTTAATTTTACTAGGCAGATAAAATACAGTTTTCCAGGTTTGTAAGCAAGAGGAAATTTTAATGACACAAAACTTTATTAATATTTGAGGATTGGGATTGATATGTGTAATAGCTGAAGAGTAGGATCTTTCTGCACAAAGATTTTTTTTTAGGGCTTGGAATACCTTTCTGAATCTCTAGTCCTGAAATATCACTTCATGAGGGCAGTTTAATACCTTTGGGACTCAGATGAACTTTGGTGCAATAGCCGTGGTTTTATATGAATTTGAAATACAACACAACAAGGTTCTTGTACTGAGCAGTGTGCCAAATTCCTCTTCAGTCAGAGCGGGGTAAAAGTTTTCTAACAACATGATTAATTAGGTCCATAATGTTGGAATTAAAAGTGGAAAAAGCTTTCTGTAAGGACTTCCTTTACTCACTGAATTGTAGCCCACTGGCTAATTCATTGTTTCTAGAAGAACAAAAAGTATATGCTGGCTTTGACTTTGGTCTTTGTGTTGTAGCCAATATGCTTTATGCTGAAGTCTGAGAGATGCTATTGGAGTTAACAACCAGATAAAAACCCTACACCAGAACTACCCCCTGAAAAGAGGCACGTGAATCAGATATTTCTGAATCTAGATCTTTATTCTTCAGACAATATCACAGAAATGCTCAGTTCATTTGCCTTCCAAGAGGTGTAAAAGGACTCATGAAAAAACTCTGATATGCAGGTCCATGGTATCCATATCTATGGTTCCAGTGCAGACTGTGCAGGAAGATGGAGCCATCTGTATGTGTAGGTACTGAATGCCCACCTGCTGCTAGTCAACATTCATGTTCCAAGCAACGTCCCTATTTCTGGTTACTTATGCTCATTTTGTGTGAATTTGACAATGTAATCCTCTTTAGAATCTGCATATAAATTCCTACTAATATAGTTTAAATGGCTCGGTTTCCTCTCTGTTGCTCTTCAGTATTCAAAGGACTATGTGTCTGAGTAGTGACTTCTTGTTCAACTCTGAATTGAACATAAGCCGTGGGAACACATCAGCAGGAATGCTGCCAGCCCTTCATTGAGTTACCTCTGTGCGTCAGTGAGCAGCATCAAGAGATTGCTTCTTTAGAGTTCTTTCTCATGGTCTGATAACATGATAGACAGCAACTTCTCATGCACAAGTGCAATTGGAATATGCCTAGAACAAGAGATTTGGGGTAAAAAAGAATCCTGAGGTAGTAAACTACTGGGATTCACCATTGCTCTGCAAAAGGAAGAAAAAGGCTTGGCCCAGCTGTGTTTGTATGGTTTGGAGTTTAACATGACATTTATACAGCTTCAGTTTACAATAGGCTCAGATGCCTCAGTGTTTTTCTGCAGCTTCTTTGAGCTCATGTGCGTGGTGGATATCTTGGCAGTAAACAGTTTTGGTCAATGATTCAAGGCAGAAGAAAAGTCAATCTGATGTTGTAGAAGGCATTTGCAAAAATACATTCCAGATTTTTTTTTTACATTTACAAAGTGAAACAACCACTTCAGAAACAATATAAGAAATGAAAGACGATGTTTCTCCTGACTCTTATGCTCCTGGTGTTCTAAGCTTTCAGATGATATCAGTGGCAAATATAAATTAATAAATATTAATAATAATAAACAGGCAGGACTCAGTGTAAACAGCTGCTGGAAGAGGGATGCAATAGAGAAAATAATATTAGAATTTCAGCTAGGCTGGTGTAAGTTTCTTTGCAGTCAAATAGGTCTGAACCTAGAGCCCTGCAAAGGTAGATAAAACTGGAAGGGTAAACCCAAATGTATTTGTCAGTAAAAGATTCTATTTAAAAAGTAAGCATTGCTGTGACCACTGACTAAATGGGGAATCTCATGCATGGTAAAATGCAATGACTTGTCTGGAGCGTTGCAATAGTAAAGAAAGGCCATGTCTCAACTCTCATGGTTTCTAGTCCAGCATCTGATGGACTGAGCTGATTCCATCATAAGCTTATTTCAGGGAGCTTCATTTTTAGATATTCTTACTTTGGTAGGCAAAAACTTGCTGGCTGTTGTATAAAGCTATTTAAACATTCTCTTTCTCCTCTCCCTGCACTTGTAGTGGGATTCAGTGAGAGGTATTTTGTTGAAATCTGTTTTCTAAACAGCTTCATTTCCAGTCTTATCCTTGTCTCCAGCCTGCCCACCCCTGCAGTGCACTTGACTCAGATCTCAGTTGTTAATTTCTGCCTAAAGAAAGAGTTGTTTTGTGATTAGGACCTTGGATGAGGATCCAAAAGATTATGCATAGTTAGTGGCCTCCTCTGAAAGCAACCTGTTTAATCCCTGTTTTTTCAGCTGCTCACTTGTAAAAGAGGAATAAAAGTTATTGTGCTCTCCACTTTTGGTGTTGTCTGGTCATACTGTACATGTTTTGGGATAGATTATTAACTGCATTCATGTATTGGTTGTTTTAGCCTTTAAAAGAAGAATTGTGTGATACAATTCACTGGTCAGTTTTGGGCTGACATAGACTACAATTCTCAAACTCTCTTGCGGTTTCCAAGCATTTATGTGCAGAACCTCTGTAAAGAAAGCCCTCACTTTACGGCGTGCCATATGTACAAGCTGTTGAAATAATTTAAATGCATTTGGCTTCCAGGAGTGAATTTCATATGAGCACAGACTAAACAGATATTCCTGCTCAGGAGGTGAGACTCAACTGTGTTTTTTTATATACACACAGCATGTTTTGGTACAGGGCTTAATTCTTGAGAGGTTTGGTTTCAGTACCATTGCATAGCAAGAGCTCAGACTCTGAAACTTGAGATTTAAGCTGTGTATCTCTGGATATGCATATCCTCCCAGACCAGCTGTTGAGGAGCAGACCAGAGAAGCAAAGAGCAAGATGTTCCAAATGGCTGGGCTCAGGGAGCTGTGGTTGGCAGCGTGAGGCCCAGCTGGAGGTCAGCCACTGATGGTGTACCCCAGGGGTCAGTGTAGGATCAGTACTAACAGCTGCATTACTGACCTTGGTGATGGACCAGGGAGCACCCCCACCGAATTTGCGAGAGTAAATACCTGAGAGGAGTGGCTGATACACCAGATAATTGTGCTGTCACCCACAGGCACCTGGACACAGTGGAGAATGAACCAACAGGAACCTCGTTAAGTTGACCAAAGGGAAGTCAAAGTCCTGCATCTGGGAAGGAATAACTTTATATACCAGTACACAATGGGGCCAGGTGTCTGCAAGGCAGATGTGCAGCAGAGGGCTTGGGCTCCTGAAGACAAAAGGTTACCCAGGAGCCAACAATGGGCCCTGCAGCAAAGGCAGCCAACAGTACGCAGTGCTGCACAAAGGTCGTGGCCAGCAGGTTGAGGTCACTGATCCTCCCCCTCTGCTCAGCCCTGGGAGACCACAACTGGAGTGCTGTGTCCAGTCCCAGGTTCCTCAGTATGAGAGAGACATGGAGATATTGCCATGAGTTCAGGGAAAGGCAACTAAGATGGTTAAAGCTTTGAAGCATCTGACTGCAGAATCAGTTCTAAATGCAATGGATGTGTACGACACAACATAGATACCTCGTGAGAGCCACGCAGCAGTTCAGGCATGTGCAGCTGTGTTACATACCCATAATCCTGCTTGGGCAAAGCAATTTTGTGCTAAAAGATGATTGGTAATGCTGACACTAACATGCCAGAATTTGGAGAACATTGGTAATATAGGTCTAATATCATGGCTTTCTACATTAAATACTGAAGTACTTCATGCATCAGGGCAGCAAAAAAATATGATTTAAATTAAATATTTCATCTCTTTTTATACGAGTCATTGCCACCATCCAGCTGTATTAGCACATAACAGTACACATCTGTCATCCAGGAGGATAACATAATAAATCCGATATGATAAATGGGAATACCACTTACAAAGCCAAAATGAGCTGAACCCAATGGAGCTACAAAGATTTATACCAAGTGTGATATCTGTAGTCTCCTCCAAGCAGCAATCCCTCTTAATTGGCTGTAGTCTTAAGTGTTCTGCAAACCATGAGAGAGAAAGACAGAGGGAAGGGGGAGGCAGAGCTGTATTTGCTTTAAAGAGAAAGACTTGATAAAAGACATGACACATCACATATGTGAGGGAGCTAAATTTCTCACCATGTGTGATAGACTTCCATGAAAACTAATGGCTGTTAGAAAATGAACCTCCTTCCAACCAAGAACACAGCATATTTAGCACCAGATACATAAGAAATGCAAGCAAAACCTTCCTGAAATAAAGCTTTACTTCTCCTGCACAGGCCTTTCCTTGGGGAAGGGAGTAAACACAAAGATGAGAACCAAAGCAAAAAAGCTCAATTATGTCAGCAACAAAAACAAGACAAAGCTCTCCATGACCAATGTGAAAAGAAAGATGGCACATACCACAAATCAAACAGGGTTTTCTCCACCTATTTGTCAACAAGTTCCCTTACAAGTTCCTAAGCACAGGACCTGGTTCCTGGAGCAATAAGTGGAAAGCAAAGGAGCAGCAAAGCCCTTCTAAACAACATGCCTGTGGCTAGCCTTGCACTTCCTCATGTCCTTTTTCACCATCAGGGAGAAGAGAGTGGGGAACGCTGTGGGAATGTGACCCATCCCAGTCATTGGTGAATAAAACCATAGCTGCTGTAGGAAGCGTTTCGAACTTAGGAATTGCTTAGATGGTAAAGGAGAAAGGGCTTTTGTGCAACAAAAAAATTGTGCAAGTCAAAATGGCAATCCACACAGAAGTACTGAGTTATGGAAAATACTTCAGCTTCCAGTAAGGCAATTTGCAAGTGCATTCCTAGCTAAGGATAGGAGTTTGGAATTACATAGTCTTTTAGCTTGAAACCACAATCAGTAATAGAATAGATACAAAAACCTTAAAAGTTATTGGAACTTTGATTTTCTGTGCAGTGTTCCCAAGTGGTGTATGTCATCCAGAGATATTGCCTGCCCCTTTTGTCCATGTCCATGGCAGAGGATTGGAACTAGATGATCTCTAAGGTCCCCTCTAAACCAAACTGTTCTATGATTCTGGGACTCCTAGGTGCCCCATGGCCATGCTCTCTGCTCCCTCTCTGCCTGTGCTCACCCCTCACTCAGCACTCACCCACCAGCTGGCACTGCAAGTGTGAGACACTGCTGTGTCCAAAGCAATGTGATAGGGGGGCTCTGGAAGTAGGGCAAGGACAACGCCAATGCTTCTTTCCAAGTCTTCACCTTTGAGATAGGGTTTAGTTAATTTTAAATAGAATAATTTGTGAAACAGATAGTCAAAAAAAGGGCTTCTGGCGAAAAATCTAGGGTTAAATGGGTCAAAAGCACACTGATGTCAGCCTGTAGTACAAATGGTTATGGTGACAAGAGGGCATGGGTTACAAAGTGTAACACTGGTGGGCAAGATAAAGAATTGCTGGCTGCCAATGATGTTCTAATGAATTTGTGAGAACAGGGAATTCACACTATGTTGCTGTTGCTTGAGGAATGATACTACACAGTTTTTAATAGAATAAAATTGCTAGTGATGAATAAGTGCTTTATGTGTGCTATCTATCGTTTCATCAATCCAGATCCTTCTCACACCTAATCTTACCACAAAGTAAACTGCAATCAACTTCAGTTTGTTTGAGCAAAAGCTAGGGAAGAATGGAGAGATGTGTTTTGTTGTCCACCCTGTAGCGAAGCTTGCTTTATGCCACAGAATATATAGAGACATTAAGACATACTAATAAAACGTATTCAAAGTCATATTATATCCTAAAAGAGTGTGCAATAACTTAAATAGTTATTTCAACATCTAAATAATTTCATGGAATAATTCTATGGGATAGTGCTATACTAATTATTTGATTACATTATGGAATTTAATGTCAAGACAAAGTGTCTGACAATATTACTCTAATGAATTGCATTATATTATCTGTAAACAGAAATGAACTGGTTCTTAGTATCTATAAATTTTTTCTGGAGTCTAGTTTTATGTGTATCTTAGTTGGCCTAGTTCCCCTTACAGTATCCCAAGGAATCTTACACTGGATGTGTCTGTGACGTTGTAGGGATGTTGGTCACTGGCACTGGCGCTGGAATGTACCATGCTCTAGTCCAGTGATCTGAGCAGCAGTCTTAAAGTCAGGATTTGGGGAGAAGCTCCTTGACATTGGTTCGCTGATAATCAAGTAATATAGTTTCAAGACAGTCTCTAATTACAGTTTCCTCAGCGTGAGGGTGAATTCAGCATTGCCAGGAATATAAACATACATTCTGTGAGGCTGTATATCAAAATTCAACCTTTTGGTTCCACATCTCAGTCTGCAGAGAAATGGGTTTGATACTCTTCTGTCTTGTAGGCATCCATGGATCTAAAACTAATGGAGTATTTTGTGTTGGAATTTATGCTGTAACTGCAGAATAGGCTAGTATCTCCCCGGAAAAATCACATACTTTTTTCAAAAAATATTTTCTTTGATTGAAGTAGTGACATCTGATCCAAAGGCTGATAAAATGAAGTCCTGCATGTTTAAAGAGGTTAGAATCTAAAATTATCTGAAAGAAGTGTACTATAAATGTGAACTGTAATTCATCTTACTAACATTATGAAAAGCCTCATCTAGAGGAAAAATTGTCTGAGGAAGGATAGAGTTATGTTTTTATAGAGCATATAAGCTGCACTGGCCCTTTTTATAGCATTTTTTCACCCATTGAAGCATTTATGAGCAAAGTTAACATCTCCATTAACATTTACTACTCTTTTTCCCCTCTTGCACCAAAATACTAGATAATACATCAATTGATAGCTTGAGGGCTGAAGGCACCCGGTTAGTGATAGCAATCTTTCACTTTCATATAGAATTTTCTCATCCAGCTGGAACTGGGCAGTAAAGCCAGCTTGCTTTAGAAGCCAGTTCAGAGCCCTTGAAAGTGGTCACAATTATAGTGGCTTAAGGAGAATGGTTTCTGTCAGTCCTAATTTAACAGCATATTGTGTGTGATGGGGTTGTGCACATGTTTATTTGCTCATACTTCAACCTGACCTGCAAGAACAGAGTACTGCTACCTGACTGCATAGTTCCCTTCAGTCTTCTAACTTTTTGACTGAGATCTAAAGTAATTGAAGTCTGGGCCTCTAAACCTATATTTACATAATTTTAATGGAATACAATAATTATATTTGTAGCATAAGTTAAATGTAAGGCTTTGTTATCTAGGCCAGAGAATTTTTAATTTGCCTTTGTTATAATTGTGTTTGGACATTGAATGGTAGTCAAATGAGCCTTGAATTTCAGGATGCAAGTCTTTCTGGAATGAAATACTGTTTATGGTATAGACATATGGCACAGAACACAAATACCCTCTAAGTAACATGGAGGGAAAACCACACATTGAATAGAATAAACCACACTTCTACATTCTGTATATCTTAGATTGCTGCAATTAATATTTCTTTCTGTTATATTTCAGCTGGTCATAGAAATCCCATGAGAGATGCTGTCCTCACCGTGCAAGTCTCTATAGAAGCACAGAGACCCTCCACCTTGAAAAGCTTCCATTGTAAATGGGTGAGAAAGGAGAGAGACATGCACAGAATACAGTAGCTGCCAACAAGAACATAATTTTTTTAAACACTTTTGTTCCATTAGTGACATTACAAGAAAAACCTGGGATGTTACAAAGTTAGAGTTGTTTTCAAATGACTCCTGAGAGATATAGTTTGCTTTATGTATGAATTTCTGAACAGTTTGACCTATGATCCTCCTTCCCCATGCTACTATGGTCTGTGTCTGTAGGGGAACTATGCAGGCATCATGCGGTCCAACTCCATAATGCCCCACAGGAAGACACGGTATTTTCTGCTTTTCCCCAGAAATGCTTTCATACACAGTGACTATGTGATCACACCTGATGTTAAACTTGTACTTATGGAAACAAAGCACTTGTGACTTCTTAATGCTCCTTATGGAGTTTTAAACATAGTCAGCTGTAGATATTGCCCACCTGAGCAAGGGAGGTAAACCTTGTCTGTGGGCAGGAAAACTGGAAGCTCAAATCAGTCACTTGGAGAAGGACTGAACTGACCTCAAAGAGAAAACTGGCATTGGGATGGTGAGATAAAAATAACTCACATCATTGCTTTGTGAGTGGAAACTGGGAAATATGTTTACTAAAATATTTCCACAACATGATGATTACTGGAAGTAGTGGCAGCATAAAATTCCATACATTTATTATGACAAAGACTTGACTTTGTCCAAAAGTACTTCATGAAGAGCGAACTTGGATACAGTGTGTGAGAGCCTCAGCAGAAAGAAAAGACCAGGTACTCTAATCTCTTACTTTCATCTATGAGAAAGACAGGAAGAAGTGAGGAAGGAAAATGAAGTCTGACAAATACAAAGACAGACAAAGCCTTGTCCATGAAAAACTGAAAGTAACTCTTAAAATATGTACGTAAACTGTCTGAACAAGCCATGACAAATGATGCACTAAGGAGTTATTGCTGGATTTAAGTCATTATTGGTTAACTGAAAAGTAAAAACCAGAAGTTACATGGATAATGCAGAAGTGGTTTAAAACCCATGTTCCATGACATGTAGGCACAAGACCAAATCATTTAATGCCTCCTTTTGGGTTTGAATTACACATCGTGTGGCAGCAGGACCAGAGCAGTGACCATCCCCTCTCCTTGGCACTGCTGAGGCACCTCCAATCCTGGAGTCAGTTCTGGGCTGCTCACTAAAAGAAAGACATTGAGAGGCTGGAACATGTCCGGGGAAGGGAACGGAGGTGGGGAGGGTGAGCAAGCTGGGAGGACTCAGCCTGGAGAAAAGGATGGCAGGGCGACCTTCTCACTCTCTAGAACTGCCTGAAAGGAGGGTGCAGGTGGGGTTCGGGCTCTGCTCCCAGGGAACAAGGGACAGGACAAGTTGCATCAGGGGAGATTCAATGGGTCATTAGGAAAAATTTCTTCACTTAAAGGGTCATTGGACATTGGAACGGGCTCTCCGGGGAAGCTGTGGAGTCACCATTGCTGCAAGTGTTCAAAAGATGTAGATGTGGCACTTAGGGACATGGTTGAGTAGTGAACATGGCAGTGTTTATAAATAATTCAGACGGACCTGGCAGATATTTTCTGGGAGCAATTCTCAGACGTACAGAATTATGGAGGAGAAATCCTAATTTCTGTCCCGGGCACCTGGAGAAGGCCGGTTCTTTTCCACAGGAAGGAAAGCCTGGCGCCTCAGTGTCTTGGAAGATGAGAGGTGGCCCACGGGGGGACAAGGCCAGCCAGACCCATCTGTCCTGGCAGCTTTTATCTGGGAGCAGTCCTTGGATGTATCGAATTTTGGAGGTGGAATCCAAATTTCAGCCACGGGCTCCTGCATGAGAATGACAGCTCTTTTCCATAGGAAGGAAAGCACATAGTCCCAGTGTTTCAGGTGCAGGTAAGAGGTGGCCCAGGGCAGGTAAAGTCCAGAAATACGTGTCTTTTCTCTTAGAGCAGTCTTTGGATGGATTGATTGCAACAGCTTCCTCACCTGGCAGTTTTATGAATTATATTTTTGTCAGATGCTTTCAATTTTGGATCTGGACTCTTTGTGATAGAGCATATTAGCACATATAATTGGGAAGGAGTTTGTGTTGCCATTTGAGTGTGGCGCAAGTAGGAGTTTGCACATAGAACGGGAAGGTCAGCAAGACCTTTCTGTCCTGATGCTTTTATTTTTTGAGAATAGTGACGTGACGTTTTCACCTTGGGAGCCGCACTTTGGGATTTTTGGTATGTACACAGCGCTATCTAGTGGAGATGTTGAATGGTGATAGTGGGAACGTTCACTTGACAACAATGTGTACTTGACAAGACGTAAGTGCGCCATGGTTATCTCCAAATCATCAAATGTGAAGATCCTAAGTCCATTTCTCTCGATGAAAATATGCCAGAATAGAAAGATTTCACTGAGTTTCCCTCCCATTTGCAAACATGTATTTGCAGTTACTGTTCCTTGCAGCCTGTCAACTGCACACACAAGCATGGTGCACTGCACTTTCAATCTCAACTATACGTAGCATCACAGTTTACCAGTCTCCACAGAGAGATGTCCATCTACGTCTAGCCAAGGAAAATGTGTCAGGACTGAAGCAGTCCAGCAAATTGCTTCTGTCGAAACATGCCAATGCTATGCACTTTCCTTCTCAGCTATTTGTACCATTGTGTTCTGTCACTCTTGCAGTCTGAATCTAAACCAAAAAGTTTCTGTCTCCATCTCGCATAGATAAATATGCCAGTGTATTGGGTTTGCATGGCCAGACTTCGGTAGTGGGGGGGCTACAGGGGTGGTTTCTGCAAGTTGCTGCTGGAAGCTTCCTCCATGTCTGGCAGAGCCAGTCCCTGGTCTCTCCAAAGATGGACACACCACCAGCCAAGACTGGGCTGATTAGAAATGGTGGTAACATCTCTGTGATAACAGATTTAAGAAGAAAGAAGAAAAAGGTTGTTGCACAGTTGTAATCACGGCCAGAGAAGAGCAGGGTGAGAACATGTGAGAAGAACAATTCTGCAGACACCAAGGTCAGTGGAGAAGGAGAGGAAGGAACTGTTCCAGGCACCGGAGCTGCTGGGATTCCTCTGCAGCCTGTGGTGAAGACCATGGTGAGGCAGCTGTGCCCCTGCAGCCCATGGAGATCCATGGGGATGCAGAGATCCACCTGCAGCCCGTGGAGGAGCCCCACACCAGAGCAAGTGGATGCTTGAGAGGAGGCTGTGACCCTGTGGGAGGCCCATGGAGAGAGATGATGTGTTGATTTTGCAGGGCCTGGTTTTTGGTAGGGGGGAGCCACAGAGGTGGCTTCTGTGAGAAGCTGCTAGAAGCTTCCACCATGTCCAGCAGAGCCAATCCCTGATGGCTCTGATGATGGACGTGCTGCTGGCCAAGGCTGGGCCAAATAGAGATGATGGTAACACCTCTGTGATAACAGATTTAAGAAGAAATCACAACTAAGTTTGGGTGCACAGCTGTAATTTTCCAACTAGAGGAGAGTAGGAGTGAGAACATGGGAGAGAAACAACAATGGAGGCACCAAGGTCAGTGCAGAAGGAGGGGGAGGAGGTGCTCCAGGCGCTGGAGCTGAAGTGAGCCTGTGGTGAGGGCCATGGTGAGGCAGGTTGTCCCCCCGCAGCCCATGAGGATCCACGGGGGATGCAGAGATCCACTCTCAGCCCGTGGGGGAGGTGCCCAAGCCGGAGCAGGTGGATACTAGGATGCTGTGGTCTGGCAAGAGTCCCAGTGGAGAGAGAGGCCTTGCTTCCAGGCTGGAGCAGCCGTCCTTGGAGGACTGCACCCTGTGGCAGTGACCCACACCGCAGCAGCTCTGGGAGGACTGTCTGCCCGTGGGATGGACTCACNGTTTTGCCCTTGAAGTGTTTTCTCCCGGTCCTTATCTCAACTCATTAAGCCTTTGTTAAATTTTCTCTCCTCTGTCCAGTTGCAGAGCAGAGGAGAGTAAGCGAGTGGGCTTTTCGTGGGTGCCTGGTGTTTGGCCAGGGTCAAACTACAACAGGAGACAATGCTGGAACAGCCTCTCCTTGAAGGAGAGCTGCACCCTGTGGAAGAGTGACCCATGCTGCAGCAGTTTGGGAAGGACGGTTGCCTGTGGGTGGGACTCACATTGCAGGAGTTCACAGGGATCTGTTACTCATGAGATGGACTCACGCTGGAGAAGTTCATGGAGACCTGTCTCCCATGGGGGGACCCCATGATGCAGCAGGGGAATGACTCCTTTCCCTGAGTAGAGGGAGAAACAGTGGATGATGAACTGACCATAACTCACATTCCCTGTCTGCCTGTGCCACTGGGGTAGGAGGTAGAGCTGGGAAGGAGGGGTGGGTGGGAGGTGTTTTTAAGGGTTTATTTTACTTCTCACTATCCCGCTCTGATTTTGTTAGCGATAAATTCAATTAATATCTCTAATTCAAGCCTGTTTTGCCTGTGACAGTATTTGATGAGTGATCTCTCCTGGTCCTTGCCTCAATTCATGAACCCTTGGTTTTATCTTCTCTCTCCTGTCCATCTGTTCCACTCTTTCAGAGTGGTTTTCATGGGTACCTGAAATCCAGCCAGCATCAACCCACTATACAGGACAAGAAGTTCTCAGACTTTGCCCCTTACGTTTGGAAACCTGTATTTGCTCCACAATCAAATGGCAGTTTTCTTCCCTTAATAACCTGTAAACTGCACACACACCATGGTGCTCTCTGCACAGCCTTCTTAGCTACATACCAACATTTTCAGACTCGCAGAGTCTGACACACTTCTCACACAGAAAAATGTACCAGGACACACACAGTTGCTCAATTTCCCCTTCACCTTGCAGCCTTTCATCAACACATCACACACTGGGCCTATGCACATTCTTTCTCAGCTGGATTTACCATCTCATTTTTTCACTGTCTGACCCCAGTTTCAAATGGTGAAACGTCCAGCAGGTGTTCCTGTAAAAAAAGAGGTACTACAACAAGGCCAGCTTTGGCCTTCCCCTGCTGCCTATAAACTACACCAAACACACCGCTGCTACGCACTTACCTTCTCAGCTGCTCATGCAGCTTGCACAGATAAAAGTGCCAGGACAGAGAGGTCACTCAGACTCTGCCACTTATGTTGGGAAGCTTTTATTCCCGTCTCAAAAAAATGACAGTCACTTTCTCCTTGCAGCTAGTGGAATTGCACTTATACTATTTTGCTCTGCGCTTTCCTACTACTCTATATGCACCATAAGCACTTTCAGTTAAGCAGAGACCAACGTGTTCATGTAACTCCAAATACAAAATTGTGCCGTGACAGAAGCAATAGCAGGATAATTCTTTCTCAATGCAGGAATTCACACACATACCACACACTGGGGCTATGCACCTTGCTCCTCAGCTATAAGTACAGTATAAAGTCCTGGTTTTTCCCTCTCAGAGCCCAGTTTCAAACCTTAAAACATCCAGAAGCTGCTCCCAAACGAATGGTCTAAGAACAAAATCCTGGTGCTGGCCTGCACATTCCCCTTGCAGCCTATAAAACACACCAAACAAACTGCTTTTATGCACTTTTCTTCTCAGCAATCACACCACGTTCAATTGTGCAGAGTCTAAAGCTAAACTGAATTGTTTCCAGTCAGAACTGGACTAGGAAAATGTGCCAGCACAGAAAGCTTTCACTGACCTTCCCCCTTACAATAGATAACTTGCACTTGGGCCGTGTTCGGGGGACAGTCATGCTCCTCTTGCAGCCTGTGAACTGCACACATATCATGGTGTTCTGCACATTTATTGTCAGCTCTAAGTACCATCATGCTCTTTCAGTCTGGCAGAGTTTAAAGTGCCAGACAAATGTGCCAGGACAGAAGCAGTTACTGAATTGCCCCTTCTCATGGCAGCCTTTCAACCACACATTTGGGGCTAGGTACGTTCCTTCTGAGCTATATGTACCATTACATTTTTTCACTCTTGCAGAGCCCAGTTTCAAACCTTAAAGCCTCCAGCAGCTGCTCCCATACAACAGGGCTAAGAACAGAAGCTCACTGATGGCATTCACCTTCCCCTTTGTAGTGTATGTTCTGCACTCACCCCAATGTGCTCTTCACTTTTTCCTCAGCTATGCATACCGTAATACACTTTCGCATAGTCCAAAGTGTCCAGCTACCTGTCTCTCAGAGAAATGTGTCAGGACAGAAGCAGTTACTGGATTATTCCTTTTATCTCCAAGCCTTTCAACAAACCGCCACAAGCTGGACCTGTGCAAGACTGGAAGTGCATTAAACTGCAGACCATCATGGTGTATGTGCAGTTTACAGGTTTTAAGGGGAAAGTGAGCAGCACGTGTTTGTGGTGCAAATGGAAGTTTTCAAATGTTAGGGGGAGGAAGCTCAGCAAAAGCTGTATGAGCTGTAGCTGGAAAATCTTTGGTTTAGATTCAGATGTCAGGAGTGTCAGAATGTGATAGTACATAGAACTCAGAAGGAAAGTGGATAGCACCAGTGTGTTTGGTGTGGTTTTGTCCTGGTAACCCAAAATGTTATTGTATTCCGTGTCTATTCCCTGCTCTGGGAGAGAAGACTAGGGAAGCAGAAGTTCTCCTTTTTGCAGCAGCTTCCGCTGAAGGCCTGAGCTGTGCTTCCAAGCTGGTGTATTTTAGCTTTGCAACTGTAGCCACTGGTAAAGACTGCATTTTGCAATTAGAAACCGTTTCAAAGTCAACTTTGCAAACTCTGCCGGCAATGAAAAAAAAGCAAGCAAGTTCCTGGGGTCGGGCCACCCTGTGCCAGCGCCAACAGACCGGTCCTTTCCCCCCTCACCCCGCTGCCGTGGTGCAGAGCCTGGCAGCAGCAGCGGCAGAGCCCCATGAAAGGCAGGAGGAAGCGGCACCAGCAGTGCGGACCCCGCAGGAGCTCGCACGTTTTCACCTGCCTCTAGAACTGCTCTGTAAATTCCTGCCTTTCCTGGTAGGGGTTATCTCCATCTCTTGTCTCTTTGTTCCCTTGTGGTTTGTGAGATTTGGTAATTTTATATCTAGCAGTTATTTTCCATTATTTTTTACTAGAGATTGTCTCATTTGTTAGTAAACTGTTATTTGTTCACTTATATCTACTCGTATTTTGTTCCTTATTGGTGGAAAGGGTTTGGTTGGAATCAAGGGGAAGTTACTAATTTCGGAGTGCCCACCTCTTTAAATTGTTACAAACTAAGACAGGTTTATACGCTCCAAGTGGAATGTTAAGGCAGGAGCTGAGTTTTTGTTCTAGGATCTTTTGTATGGGATCAGCTCCTGGACGCATAAAGGTTTGAAACTTGGATCTGTGAGAGTAAAAAACATGACGTTTCATATGGCTTTAAAAGGAAGGTGCATAGCCCCAGGGTGTGTTGTGTAGTTGAAAGGCTGCTAGGAGAAGGGCTAATCCAGGAGCTGTTGTAGTCCTGGCACATTTTTGCAAAAGGTATACCAGGCTATTTGGACATTGCGAGGCTGACAGTGTGTGATGGTACTTAGGTCTGAGAAGGAATACGCAGAGCACCATGGTGTGACTGCAGTTTACATGCTGAAAAGGCGAGAGGACTGTCACATCATCTTGGACGTGGTCAACTACAAGTTTCCAAATATAGGAGGCAAGGTAAGAGCAAGATTTTTGTCCTGGGGCACACAGACCCAGTGTTTAAGGTGCTGATGAGATATGGACTAGGGAAAGAAAAGGCCAGCAAGACTTCTCTGCTCTGGCACCTTTCATCTGGGAGCATACCTTGGATGTATTGAATTTTGGAGAGGGAATCCAAATTTTGTCCATGGGCTCCTCAATGAGAATGAGCTCTTTTCCATAGGAAGGAAAGTACATAGCCCCAGTGTTTCAACTGCAGATGAGAGGCAGCCCAGGGGAGGACAAGGCCAGCCAGACCCATCTATCTTGGCAGCTTTCTTTGGGGAGCAGTCCTTGAATATATTAAACTTTAGAGATCCAATCCAAACATTGGCTGTGGGCTCCTGGACCAGAATGACACTCTTTTTCCAAAAAAAGGAAAGCACTTAGTCCCAGTGTTTCAGGTGCAGATGAGAGGTGGTCCAGGGAAAGTCAAGGCAAGCTGTTTGCCTTGGCAGCTTTCACCTTAGAGCAGTCCTTGGATGTATTGAATTTTGGAGTTGGAATTCAAATTTCAACCTTGGCACTGGGACAAGAATGACAGTTCTTTTCCATAGGAAGGAAAGCACATAGCCCATGTTTTAGGTGAAGATGAGAGTCTGACCAGAGGTGGTCAAGGCCAGCCAGACCCATCTGTCCTTGCCACTTTCATCTGGGAGCAATCCTTGGATGTATTGAATTTTGGAGAGGGAATCCAAATTTTGTCCATGGGCTCCTCAATGAGAATGAGCTCTTTTCCATAGGAAGGAAAGTACATAGCCCCAGTGTTTCGGGTGCAGATGAGAGGCGGTCCATGGGAGGTCAAGGCCAGACAGATATATCTGTCCTAGCAGCTTTCATCTGGGAACAGTCCTTGGATGTATTGAATTGTAGGGGGAATTGTATTGTAGGGGGAATCCAAACATCAGCTGTGGGTCCTGGACCAGAATGACACACTTTTTCCATAGGAAACAAAGCAAGTAGCCCCCGTTTTTCAGGTGCATATGAGAGGCAGCCCAGGGGAGGTCAAGGCCAGCCATACTTGTCTGTCCTGGATGCTTTTGTCTGGGAGCAATCCTTGGATGTATTGAATTTTGGAGTTGGAATTCAAATTTCAACCTTGGCACTGGGACAAGAATGACAGTTCTTTTCCATAGGAAGGAAAGCACATAGCCCATGTTTTAGGTGAAGATGAGAGTCTGACCAGAGGTGGTCAAGGCCAGCCAGACCCATCTGTCCTTGCCACTTTCATCTGGGAGCAATCCTTGGATGTATTGAATTTTGGAGGTGGAATCCAAATTTCGATCTTGGGCTTTTGGATGCGAAAGAGAGCTCTTTTCCATAGGAAGGAAAGTACATAGCCCCAGTGTTTCGGGTGCAGATGAGAGGCGGTCCATGGGAGGTCAAGGCCAGACAGATATATCTGTCCTAGCAGCTTTCATCTGGGAACAGTCCTTGGATGTATTGAATTGTAGGGGGAATTGTATTGTAGGGGGAATCCAAACATCAGCTGTGGGTCCTGGACCAGAATGACACACTTTTTCCATAGGAAACAAAGCAAGTAGCCCCCGTTTTTCAGGTGCATATGAGAGGCAGCCCAGGGGAGGTCAAGGCCAGCCATACTTGTCTGTCCTGGATGCTTTTGTCTGGGAGCAATCCTTGGATGTATTGAATTTTGGAGGTAGATTCTCAATTTCAGCCATGGGCTGCTGGAAAAGAAAGACAGTTCTTTTCCATATAAAGGAAATCATGTAGTCCCAGTGTTTCAGGTGCAGATGTCTCCACAGGAAGGAAAGCCTTCCACTCCAGTGTCTCGCGGGCTGCTGGGAGGTGTCCTTAGGGAGGCCAAGGCCAGCTAGAACCATCAGTCCTGGCAGCTTTTGTCTAGGAGCAATCCTTGGACATTTTCAAGTTTAGGGGGCAGAATCCCACTTTCTCACAAGAGTGCCTGGCCACAAAGGACAGCTCTCTTCCACAGGAAGGAAAACCTGGTGCTACAGTGTCTTGGGGGCAGCTGGAGGCCTCCTGGAGGCCATGGCCAGCCAGAGCCATCGGTCCTGGTGCCCTTTGTCTGGGAGCAATCCTCAAACTTGTGCAATTTTAGGAGTCAAGGTTCCAACTTTCAGCCCCGGGCACATTGCCATGAATGACGGCTCTTTTCCACAGGAAGGAAAGCCTTCCACACAAGTTTCTCAGGAGCAGCTCAGAGGCAGCACTTGGGAGGCCAAGGCCAGCCAGAGCCATTGATTCTGGCAGCTTTTGTCATGAAACAATCCTCAGACATTCGCAATTTTAGGAGGCAGAACCCCACTTTCAGCCACAGGCGCCTGGATGGGAAGGATGGCTGTCTTCCACAGGAAGGAAAGCCTTCCACCCCCATGTCTTGAGGGCTGCTGGGAGGTGGCCCCTGGGAGGCCAAGGCCAGCCAGAGCCATTGGTCCTGGCAGCTTTCATCTGGGAGCAATGGAAAATGGGGATTCCCCGTGAATTGATACCCATTATGGAACAGGCAGGGTTTTTTTTTAATTGATACCCTTAAAATTGCAGGTGAAGGGGGATGCTCCCCAGTTTAAACACAGTCAATAACAGAAAAGTAGTTTTTTCCCTCAATTTAACCCCTTTTCTCCTTGTAACCCCCACTTTTTCTGGGGGCACTGGGGAGGAACTGGGGGTACTTGGTAGGGACTGGGGGTATTAGGGAGGGACTGGGGTCACTGGGGAGGGACTGACAAGATGAAATGGAAAAGGGAAAGGACAAAAATCTCCCCATGCACTGCCTCACCTGCTCTGGTGCTGCTCTTTGTTCGTCCCTTGATACCCTCTTTGAGCAATGCTCTGTGCCCAGGTGCATCCAGGTGCTCCCCCAGCCCCTGCAAGACACTCTAACCGTCGTTCTTTGAGAGACCCCCACAGTTTCCCCCTCGGCCCCTCTCCTCCAGCAGCCCCATGTGCAGGTGTGCCCAGGTAACCCCACTGGCAAGTAGCCCCCAGCAGGAGAAGGACCTGCCTTCTCCTCATCCTCACTGGTCACTTGGAACTGAGACAGAGTGAAATTTAGTCCTGGATTCCTAATGAACAATTATAAAGTATTTTGGCAGTTTAATGAAATAGTCTATAAATTCATAGCCATACACATAAATTTAATTAAAAGTGAGATTTTGTCTATGAGATTTAAAAAATTACCAACATTCTTTTTGTAGATCTGAAACAACTATTTGTCATTCTTAGTTATTAGTGCAATATTTTAATGAGATTTGATATGAGCTTTTTACATGTTGCAGATTTACAAATTTAGGGCTTGATTTCCTTATTACTTTTGTGTGATTCATTAGCAGTTTATACAGTATAGACTTGAGATAACATAATAAGAGAAATATAAAGACCAGTGAGGAATTACTGACAAAAGAAGACTTGTTTGACTTTACAAGAGTATTAATCCAGAGAAGCAATGAAAGAAATTGAGATAGCTTGAATTTTAAAGAACTTTATAACCATTTGTGAATTAAGACATGATTTAGCATTTGAGAACCATTTGAAAACTACATATTGGAGGACTCTTGTGGTATATAAATGCATAATCCTATAATATCTTTTTAATTACAAGTGCAAAATCCTTTCTGCTGAGATTCTAAACGTCAAAAAAGAGCAGCAACACATCTGTAGCAGCACACTTTTTAGCGTGATCTGTAGTTCACAAGACAGAGCTGAAGACATCTGCATAAACCATGCATATATAAAATCCTTTTGCTACCTGTCACTATGTCCTGTGCCTATGTAATGAGAAACAATGTTCCTGTCCCCCACTAGGCTCAGCAAAACACTTTTTTGGCTGTTAGGTTCCTGATGGGAACAGTGTTTCCTTTCACTTTTAAATTTCTCAAAATAAATTTAATTTTTTTTTACAATTCTAACTATGTGTGACTACATAAAGGACTCCAAGTGTGCAAAGACATTGTGCTCATTCTTTCTGTGTGCCAGGAAAGAGTGCCTGGGCTGTTTGTGGCTATCTTGTCCCTGCCCTGCAACACCTGAATTGAGTCCCAGGCTTCCAATGGCATTGCTAAACTGGGGAGCTCAGTAAATGGTCAGTAGAATGACAGGAGCATCCTCTTCAGAACTGGTGCCAAGGAAACTGCCTCCTTCTGACAAACATGCATTTGAGGATTTGGTTAGTATTGAGCTCAGATTTGATGGCATAATCTGAAAGAAAGGCTAATTTTTACACTTCGAGGTATCTTGTGGCAGAATTTTTATATTAAATAGGGCTGGGAAAATTAGGTCTTTTTCATGCAAAAAATGATTAGGATTATATTGATAGACCTGCTGTGCCATGTAAGTTATCACTTCATTGTGCATATCATACAAATTCACTTAACTGTGTATGTTTTACAGAGGTCTTATCACTATGACTTTTCACAATGCCATGCATAAGAAAGATTAAAAAGCAACAATGATGTATAAATCTGTATTAAAATTAACAAACCATAGTGCATTGGAAGTCAGATCAATTTTCCCTATATATATTTTGCATAACTGTTGTATGTGTTACACACAGTGCACAACTTATCACCAGAACTCCTTTCCCACATGCTGTAGCCATTTATGTGTCAATTAATTAATGTAGGCTGTAACTGCACTGCTCTTGAGTTGCTTAGAAGATTATAGCTCTCTAAAAATAAAAAAATAAAGTAAAACCTTTTATAGCATAAACAATATGTTTTCCCCATGTTTACATAGTTCCAATGCTTACATTTCATGCTGCTAAGTTAGAAGATCTTTATGTTGTTTTATCTGTAAGAAAGAAAATTAGGTAAGCGCACAAATGTGTGGCAAGTGGCCATAAATACAAATGTGTTGACCTCCTTAAAAAATGCAAGACATGCCTAAAAGCTTCCGTAAAACAGTGCTCCTGAATCTTCACATCAACAAAGTACCTGTAACTTCAGGCCCTTCTGTGGTAAGCTGCAATTGGGAGGCTTCCCAAATCTGGGAAGCCCTACAAGATTGTAAGGACTAAGCAAGGAAGTCAGTGTTTACATGGGGAAGTAAAGCCTTCCCTGTTGTCAGTGTATGTACACTATACTTAGTGTATCTGTGATAGAACTCCTGACCCTCAAAGCAACTCCTTCATCTTCAAGTTCTGAAGAATAAGAAAATTGGAAGTTCTGTGAGAAATTGTTTTTGGAGGAGAATATCCATCACTTGGCTACTGGTAAGATCTGACACCTAAAAAGGTAGCTGAGCAGCACTGGGTATGGGATTCAAGGTTAACAGAGCGCAGATCTCTCTCAGGCTTCAGAGAAAAGCCGAAAAATTAAGAGCAACCAAAGAGTTCTTGTCTGATAGGAGTAGATTCCTGTGACAGAGAATTTCCAAAAACCTGAGAATCAGTAGTTTATTATGCTATGCTGCAGCTCAGTGTTTACTGATCATATAGAATTATGAGGACCTGACACAGATTTCAGACAGGAGTGGTGGATCCAACTTGATTTCCTTTTTGCCTTTACTGCTGCGAAAAGTTAGTGATACCAAAAATTGTTCCTCCCACCAAGGAGGAAGGTTATTCTTTCCTGTACTTTTACCCATAATAATTCCTTAGACTGTAGAGGTGCAGAGCCTCTTATGGAGGTACTGGTTATATAGGCTGTGCCCGGGCCCATCTGCATTTTAATATCTATGAACCTGTGAAATCTACCAGGTTATGGGTTCATCTGTCGCTAATAAACTTACCTGTGTGGAGTTCCAGGGAATTGCATCAGTCTTCTGAATAGTGTTTCACAGGGACACAGTTTTGTTGTTTGTCGAGGTCTTTGCCAAGATTCATTAATGTTAGTGGTGGTGCATGCCAGACATGTAGATTTATTTGGCTGTGGCATAAATTCCTGGTGCAAACCAGTTCTTCAGCACTGTCTCCTCCTAAAGTTCTGATTGTGATTCAGGATGACAGCCTTCCCTCAGGTCCTTCCCCACAGATCTGGATCTTATAGGAGGCAACGATCTACAGCGTGCACAGTAATCCCACTCCACCAGCAGACCAGCTCTCCCTGAGAAATTCTTGGGGCAAAAAGAGGTGGAGTACACGGAGGCCAGGAAACAAATCCTGGACCGCGAGAGCCCTGAAGAAAAGTAGGAGAAACCCGTTCTAGAGAGACTGACGAGGATCTCCCAGCCAGAAGACAACTAGACAGCCCAATAATGTGACTAGCAGACTGGATGATCTGAAGGGTCTTTTCCAACCTAAATGATTCTATTCTATTCTTTGTATCTCTCTGGTTTTGCCCTTTTAGCAGCTGACATTGAAAGGCAGACTGAGGGTCACAGTTTTAGAATTTTAATATTGCACTTTTAGGATTCTTCTTTCAATTTGTGAGTTTGTGAAGTGGAAGACAAAGTCAATTTGTGTCAGCCTCTGTCTCGCAAACCTTGTGAGTTGTAGCTGTTACACCTGAGAGATCAATGGATGACTGTGTTTGCCCTCAACTGGTTTTCAACATTTGACTTATCTATGTAGGTTAGAAACAGTTTTATCTTCTCTGTTTAACAAGTAAGTGCCTACATGCATATGTGCTTCCTGTGGAACGAAATCCAAAGGGAAGGTAGGGGTTGTGCATGAAAATAGAGGACATTCCTTTTTTTATTCTTTTGGGGTTTTTGCAGAGCACTGTGTGTTAATGGAAACAATGATAAGAAAAATTGCTGCCTGGGAGAGACAGTGATAAACTGCACATAAACAACCTTCTGATATCAAATTGCTGAACTGAAGTCCAACTACAGTCAAGTTGTAAAGACTGAGGGCTACACGAGGAAGATGAATAACTTATTTTCTGGCTCATATCTTTCATGAAGGTAACACATGGCAAAGCCACCAGAACACCAAAAGCATTGTGGACAAACAAGCTGGAGATGCTGTGGAGATTACGTATTAGAATAAGAAACTTCTCTAACAGAACAGAAAGTGTGCTTCTCGGAATAGTTGGGTTTTGTTAACAGGCCAAAACTTGTGCCCATACCATAGCCTTCCATGTGCCTCCATGAGCATGTAAAAATTATCTATTCATCTCTGAGAAACCAATGACACTCTTGCTAAAATTAAATGGATTTAATATCTTAAAAATGTATACACAATGTAAGCTCCATCTGTGTTCACAGGATGTTCTGATCCTTTCACTTTTGTTTCTCTAGCAATTATATCAGTAGCTTATGTAGAAAAATAACATCGAAAATAGTTAACTAGCCAAACCACAAACACTATCTCTTTCTGCCTGGTAATAAGTGCTAATTCCAGTAGTAGTTACTAGTTTCTACTCCACTTACTGATTCCCTTTGGTGATTTTCCTTTCTCTTCTTCTGAAATGCTGCCTCCTTCACCTGCTGGAATCAAAGAAGAGTAGGCAGCATCATATGGCATGTCAGATTATTAAAGCCTTCAAGCAAGCCTGAAAAAAATTAACCATAAAAGATAGCAACATCTTTTTACAAAACCTGTGTTCTTCTTAAGCAAGTCAAAAAATAAAATTAATAGTTGAAATGTCAAATTAAAAAAAAATAAATCCCTAAATATTGGGATTCATGATGTCATTCTTGAAGAAAATTTACCAGAACCCGAAGAACATACACAAAATGAACAAATTGTACTGTACATTTACAATTCAGAATTTTCAGTGTTTCCTGCTCAAATTGAACTGCTGGAATGGTATGTAACAGTTTTTTACCACTACAGTAGTGAGAGAGAGAGAAAACTGAGAATATTGTGCTGAAAAGAAATTTAAAAGTGGAGGAGGAAGTTCTTGTCAAAAAGATAGGGGTTTACATGTGTGAGAATGTATCTATCAAAGAAGACATGACATGTAGAATCTGGTAAAAGACTAACAGAAATTACCATACAGCTATGATCTCCAAAAAATAGTCTCAGCCCACCAAAACAAATTTGATATGTTGTCACTGAAAATAATTGTCTGTGAACTGTTTATTAATATATGCACCTTTTACATGTAGTAAGAGTGCTTTACCTTGGAAATTTGATTGGAAAAATTACCCAGACGTCAGTTTAGTCTTCATGTAATTACTGTAACTTGCATAAGTGTGGAGGATGCACAAGGTCTAGTAGTTGGAACAGGAGACCAGATGATTCCTCATCTTGCCACTGCTTGCTATGTGAACCTGGAATGCTGCTTAACTTTGACAATTTAGGTACCCCTGCCAAGCGAGAGTAAGGCTGTTTATATACAGCTAAACAAAAGTACTGACGTGCTGTAGAAAACCTGTGCTGACTGTATCACCTTACCTGTCTCTTATTTTCCCCCATTTTTACAGTTCATGAGGAAATCTGCCAGAAAGAAACAAAAATTACATTGCTAATTTAGGTGGTTAATGGTTTTATAGATGAACACACACACACACACACACACACACACAGGAATTCTTATAAAATATAATTCTCTTAGTTGTTATCATCTCAACTCACATGTAACCTTCTAAGCTCAATGTCAGGCTATTGTAAAATGTGATGCAGCAATGTTATGAAGGAAAAGAACAAATTTCAACCCAAGTACCACCACAGGAAGGAAAGGAAATAAAGGGTTGTACTTCTGCTTTTCTGTTGAGACGGAACAGAAATGGAAATAAATCAAGGAAGTGAATTGCAAGATAAAGAGGTGGCAGCATATGGCACTTGGCAGAGGCTCTTGCCCCTGCCCAGGGTACTCAGAAGCCAAACAGACGGTTACTTCGGCAGAGGGCACCAGAGCAACAGGGATATTTTGTGGTACTGGCTCTGCCTTGCTCTGCCTAGTGGGTCTACAGACTTGTTATGCTGTGAATTCTTGTACTTTATATTATTTCAACATTTTTGTCACATGGAGAGAGATGTGCTGAATAACACTGGAAGCTCTGAGATTGAAGCAGAGCAGGGAATTATATGTAAGCAAAAAGGCAGTAAGGAGCACCATGAGAATCTGGGGCACATACTCCTGAGTCAGCATTCTGCATCCCACATCACCAGTGGGACAAGGAGGATGATGAGGTGGGACCATTAAGTAAGTGAAACTTCTAATGACAAATCATCAAAGCAAAGTTTCTTATCGTCCTTATAATTTCTCCTTTTTTCTTTGCAGGTGCAGCCAGAGGATGTATTTACATAGACCTTTTGTATTCCAAGTAGCCTGAAAACACAAATATTAATAACTGTATCAGTGCAATACTCTGCAAATTCATTATATACAGCATCACAGAACTGCAAAAAGTTTTTAAACAAATCTGATGTTTGATGGGTAATACAGAATTATTAGTGCAAATTGAATGGTTGGGAGAAAAGCATTCATGGAGGAGCACCGGTTTTACACATGTGCACTTGACATTCCTTTAGATCCTTTAGGCTTTTCTTGCATGAAGGCAATCTAACCTTGCATGTTGTGGTGGAGATACTGAGCATGTCCTTCAACAGTGGAAGGCTCTATTTTGCTATCATCCTTTTAATATTTTAAAATAAGCATATATAACTAGCTCTAATAGTTGCATCTGTATCCCATGGACTTGAATGATATTCAGCATGCTCTTTAATGAATACTGTAATTTTTTGCAATGATTTTATTGGATGAATACAGCCTTCTGTTTTTGTCAGTGGAATCTTATAAAAGGAAATTAGGTTTTATTAACATGATGGTCAAGCACATACAAGAGCTAAAGTTTTTCTTTTTTGTTACCTGTGGTTTACGTGCAAGAATCTTGGCTAAGTGAAATAACAAGAATGTTCTTTCCATGCTTGCAGCCACATGGAAAAATATTTTCTTCTTGACTTTCATTCTGATATCACAGGTTTCAAAATAGAATTTTTCAATTATTATCAGCTTTACAGGTCATGTTGATGTCTTGGAGTGATTTATTATGATAGTCTATTCCATGATCCTCTGTCTATGCTCAAAAATGTTTCCTGTACCTTTAAAATCCAAGACCAGAGGAGTGTGGAGCTGGATGTGGTGGGGGGAGGTTTTCTGCTTTTGCTGTGTGGGCGGATTTGAAGCCTCACTGCCCAGGCTTTCCACAGCTCTGTGCAACATGGTTTCTCTACTTGGCTGACTTGGTTTTTGGCCCAGGCAAAAAACTTTTCCCTTCCCTGGCTTGGAGAAACTGGAGTAGCATCTTTTGGCTGCCGGGAGGTGAATGGAACAGCTGCTGCTCCAAGACTGGCGGGAGTGGGAACAGTGGGAAGTGGAGCCACTCTGTTCCAGCCCAAGCCTGGGGGAGACAAACCAGGGAGAGAAAGCACACCAAAGGCTCCAGCCCAGCTGTTTCATCTGCCGTGACTGCCATGGAGAAGAGGTTGACACCAGATAGCCACTGGGGTTTTCCCTTGCTGTTGGAATTCTTCCATGGAAGTTCTGCTTCCCTCAGCATGAGAGCCGACGCTGTCTTGGACCACGTGTCAGGAAAGGGGTATTCCTCCAACACTGGCTCCATTCTCCGCACATTTTTTGGGTCTTTGTTCCTCTGTGTGTGTGGGTGTGCTGGTTTGGCTGTAAACCAGCAGGGGAAATTAACCCCACACACATTTTAGGTCAAAATTACAATTTTAATAAAAAAGGTTAAAATAAATGCANTGCTGTGTTTCTTGGCTGGCACCTCCCCCAGGGGCGGGGACTTTCACAGTGGAAGAGGATCTTCGCGATGTTCTATTGGTTGCTTCAGTAATGAGCTTGGATGAGCCCTAGGGTCCTCCGAGATGGTCCCCAGAGTTCTCAGAGATGATGCGGGGTCCTCCGATGATCCGGGGTCAGGCTGTCAGTCAGGCAGTGGTGCTAATGGGCCATTAGCTGAGATCAGGTAACCAGGGTGGGTGGTGCTTCCTGTCGGCCAGAGTGCTTATCTCAGTTGAGATAAGGAGTCCCAGGCGTGTAATTATGAAATTTGTCCCGCTTTTGTGGGTGGTAAAAGAATATATAACTAACCCAGGACAGTGGGGAAGTGAGTTCTGACAGTTTAGTGCTTAACAGTTATTTACCTTTTCCCTTGCCTTGTGGGTGAGCATTCTGTTTGTTAATAAACTGGTTTTTTTTCACTTTCATCTATTAGTATTCATTTCCTACTGGTGGACAGGGATTTTTGGAACCCTTTTAGAGAGAAGGACTCAGTCCAGAGAGTCCTCTCTTAAATTTGTCTCAAAACTGAGACAGTTGATAACTAAAATACCAAACCAAAACACTGTCAACACATTTTAAAAAACATATATTTCTTTTTATAAAGATAGCTATTCTGGTACCTACCTTCTATATCACTTTTATATGGAAAGAGGGATAGAAAAATTGATTGGTGAGATAATGCCATTTGACAGTTACACTGGTGTTTTACCTATTTCTCTCCGCCATACAAGCTAAAATGGGGAGTCAGTTCTAATGTATAATCTGAAGAATGTTACTGGGGTGGCCACAAATGTCAAATCCTAGAATCATGCCTACACATTATCCCCTTTTGGGTGGAAAAAGAAAAGAAAAAAAGGAATTGAAAATTGAGACTATATGTGGTAGAATCCAAACTAATTCCTGTGGGTTTTTCGGAACATAAAAGAAAGAACAATGTGAACAAGTGGAGATAAATTATAGCAGATTTAATGAGAAGCTGAAATGAGATTTGAAAACAGTAATCCTAAAGACAAATACTGTTTTGTGTTTCAAATGCTAAAGCAATGTGTTGTGCAGGAAAAAATGCTGTGTAACTGGGGAAAGCAGATATTAAAAATAATCTGATCCCACTAGTATCTAGTGGGATCCGTTCCCAAGGAGAGAAGAAGCTCATCTACCAATTTCTGAACTTTTAAAAACAGAATAAAGAATAAGCATTAGAAAAGTGTGACTCTGATGGAGGTCTAAAGTGGAGTTTGAGAAGTAAAAGTACTCATCTTTGCAATGTTACATAATAAGAACCATGGGTCATTTCAGATACCACTTCTTTAAATTTCACCAATGCAATACTGTGGTAACCTATGTTGTAATACTGAAAATAGTTGTTAGCATGTTAATACTGCTAAGGAAATTAAATGCTGAGAGAAAACATAAGCTATGTGAACACTAAAATCTTTCCACAACACAGGAACGATATACAGGAGTCCAGTATAGGAAATGGTAGAAGTTTCCAGACTGGAGTATTAAAACCCAGACTGAATAGAACACCACAACACTGTGTACCATTGTTGCCTAGAATCAAAGACAAAAGCTTTCCAAACAATATTACAAGTGATAATGTAAAATGCAGATCTTTGATGAAAACTGTCAGGTGCACAAATATGGCTTTGCACACATGTGGTACAGGATTTCTACAAATTTTATAAGGTTAATTAATTAGTATATGTAGCAAGTACATCCAATAGGAGACCAGCTGTCCCAGCAACCCACCCTTGGTTTGCCCCTTGGACCTGCTCCAAGAGGTTCTTTGCCCTATATCTTGTTATGTCTCTCAAATTCTGGTTGCAAAACAAAATGTCCTTGTTTGAGGTTCTCTTCTTGAGAATAGGACTAAACAGAATTTCAGGAATGTGTTAGAAAGGGTTAGTTTAGTGTTTTAAAATATGAGAAAGGGCGGGAAAAGTACTAGAAGCTATATAACTCTGTATTAATGTCTACAAAGCTACAAGTATGTGAAAAATATATTAAAAAGCAAAAAATCTTTAGGCATCACCATCACCTGCTAGAAACTAGGAAGTAGAAGAATGTTCTCAGGCCCTGACCATTTCTAGCTTCTGTGATTTAAACCAAGGTTGCAAAGAACACCTACCATGTTAGCTTCTAGTGCCATCTTCTGTCTCTAATCAGGACACTGACAACTCCAATAATGTTCACATTTCTAGTGTAACATTTAGAAGAGAATTCTGCAAAAGATGGCAATTGCTGATAGAAAATTTTCTGTGGTATAGAATCGCAGACTGGTTCGCATTGGAAGGACTGTAAAGCTCATCCAGTCCACCCATTGCCATGAGCAAGGACACCTTCCACTAGACCAATTTTCTCCAAGCCCTGTCCAACCTGGCCTGAAACACTTCCAATTTACACTTCTTTTGCAACTCATAGTAAGGCTCTCGCTAAGTTAAACTGGTCTTTGTAAATATCTTAGTCTTCTGTGTTTGTATGATCTCAAATGGACTATGGCAAGAAAATCCTATTTTCAGAAATTAATATCTGTTCCTAATATTATTTTATTTAACCACTGATCTTTGATAAGCATTACAGTTGTTTTGGTGGAAAAGCCTAAATAATAGAGATTATTTCTTTAATAAAATGGATAGAAATAACACTTCTATTTACTACCACGACATTTCTTGTAAAGGAAATGTTATTTCATATTTATGTAAATGAAATATTATTTTTTCTAAAACAAAAATCATTTTTCTAAAACTGAAAAGGTCTCAAAGGGATGGCTGGCTAGTCTAACTTATGTTTGTCTACATGGTGTTAAGAATTTTGATCAGTATTGTTAAGATGTTAAATAATGTAAAGTTTTATTAATAGATTTTAATGTCTTCTCAGTACGTATATAAATTGTATGTTGTCACAAACAATGTTTTGGGATTTTCTTTCTGGTTGCCACAGCGGATGGAAAAGGTTGCTCTCTGAATTTAGTTTGGGAGCTCACACAGGATTTCATATGATTATGAAATCAGATCTGTTACTGTACTGAAGGAAGAGCATGTACCAATAATAAGCGATGTGTAAAGCATGATTGTGCAGAAGGGGATGACAGAGGAGCTGAGGTGATGGCTGGAAAGTTTTCTCCAGATGTAGGTGAAGAAGGCAAGGCATAAGTGGTTAAACTGACAGAAGAGAACAAAATATTTCAGGTTTGGGAAACAAATTAAGGATTTAGTAATGTATTTGGTCCGAACCCAGGACCCTGACTGGAACAATATGTGAGTTTTGTTATACCTTTGATGCCCCTGAGGCAACCAAACTACTACAGAGTAGAACTTTTACTGAATGGCACTTTCCCATGGTACACTGTTTCCCTGGGTATGTCTATACCATTGTAATAAGGTCTTTCAGATTCGCAGAGTGGGGAACATCCTGATCTGTTTGTTTGGATGGTCCCCAACCACAACGGGCATTCTGGATTTTGTGTTATACCCTGTTCTTATAATAGTATTTTCATCGTGTGTATATATATATATATATGTAATGGTATAATACCTAATACAACAAACGAGGATACTAGCCATTCCAGAAATACATAAATTGAAATAATAACAATGTTTCTTGACAGAATCAATACCTGATTCTATATTATGCTTTAATATTGTTAACTAAATTCCAATTGATTTTATAATAATTTTATACATAAAAGTATAATGTATTATTATAATACAGCTAACACTTTTTCAAACTATGTAAGTTAAGATAAAATAGTAAAACTTAGGAGACTGATGTATCTCAACATATTTAAGGATAATGTACACCTACGCAGTGGAACACTTTAATAGCATGGAGGCACAAGGTACCTGCTTTACCACTTCAGGGGGTAAAGATGATTGACTGCAGTCATGCGGTGGAGTGTAGCAGGATGCTCTGCCCTGGAATGTGGTAAAGCAACTTGAACAATGCCCTATTTGCCAGACTGTCAGTGGTAGGCAGAGAGGGGAATCATGTGCTGGTTTTTGGAGTTGAATTATGCTAAGGCCTGTCTGGCACACCAGCCTCAAATCAACCTCCTGATAGTGAGGCAAAGATTTGGCAGATAAGCTGCTAAACTGACCTGGAGGCACATGACTGGCGGTCAACCCCTTTACACTATCATAGTCCAGTCCACCTTCTGTATGGTAGGTTCTTCAAACATATTTCTTCTTGGAGTATGTGAAGATGGCTCTCTTGGGTTTTGGGAGCGGCCACAAAAAATACTCCTCGAGGTTAAGAGAAAGATATTTGTCCATGGTAGTTGGTACAGGTGAATTACATCAATCTCTAATAATTGTTTCTATTTGCTAGCTTTAATATAATTGCTTTAATATTGCTTTGATATAGTGCACTGTCTTATGCCATAATAGTAGTTTCAGCTTTTATACTGTGTAGTGAATAATCTTGATTGAGTTCTTTTTGTCTAATTTTTATTGTCTAATATTTGTCATAATAAATAATTCATTTTTATATAAATATATCTGATTTGCCATCATTAAAAAGTGCTTAACAAAGTTCTAAAACTTAAACCATTGACAAAGTCCAAGGCTAGGACTGGATCCAGCTGCACCTGGGCTTCTCTCTCTGAGAAGGAGTTTAGAAAGCAAGGGGGTCCTTTTCTGCACCTCGTGACTCAACAGAAGGACTTTTAAAATAAACTTTATCTGAAGCTCCTTCTCCCCCCTAGGCAATGTCTGTGAGGGCTGTGGGGTCAGTAAGGGCTATGGGTGCTGTGAAGGGTGTGAGTTCTGTTAGGGCTATAGGATCTTTGAGGGCTATGGGGCTTTTGAGTGCTTTGGGGGCTGGGGTGTGAGTTCTGTTAGGGCTATATGGTCTGCGAGGCCTATGAGGTCTTTGAGTGCTATGGGAGCTGTGATATCTATGAGGACTATGGGAGCTGCAAGGTCTTTGAGGGCTATGAGTACTCAAGACATGTAGAGTGAGCCCAGTGTTCCCTTGAGGGCACAGAAGAGCAGGAAGGGAACGTCTGGCATGGGCACAGCACAGTGGGGGCACCTGCAGGCAGGTGAGGTACCAAGTCAGGCTCCAGCTTCACACGAACACCCCTGGTTTATGGGGGCTGAGAGGTCTGTGAGGGCTGAAGGGGCTGTGAGGCTTATACTGTCTCCTAGGGCTGTGATGGCCAAGAAATGAGCATTTGTATATAATGAACCGCTAGTATGTGTGGAGTTTGTCACATAACTCGCCAGCTTTATCTGGAGAAGGTGGATGACTATGTGGACACAAGAATGTGAAGCCTGAGTACCTGCTGTGACAGTCATGTCTCTGGGCAGTTTAAGCATCAAAAGACAGAAGTCAATCAAAAGAATCTCACTGCCAAACAATGCTGAAGAAGGAAAACTGTATTGATTTTCATCTAGAAAATGTGTAAAGCATGGCCTAGGAGTAAAAGGGATAGAAGAATTTTGATTTTGAATTAAGAATTCATCATCTTGAATGATGAATTTCATTCATTCATCCTATTTCCAATAGGAATGACTAGAGATGACACTTTGAGGAAGACCAGTCATTCATTCAGATTCGGCTTCAAAGTAATCTTGAATGCTTTCTCTAGAGCTTGCTAGTCCATCCTGCCTCCAGAAGCAGCTCAAACCATTTCTACAACAGTGCCAGAGGCAATGCTAGAGGAAATTAATAATGGCTGTATTGGTTTTCCAAAGAGGCATGCACAGCTCGGTTGCTCCTGGATGTTTAGTTATGGACATGGGTGTCAGATAACACATCAGAATTTTTGCACATCAGAATAATTTCACACATATTCATTTTCTGTAGCCCAAGCAGTTGCAATTTTTGACTGGCAGTTTAGCTGATATTTCTATATTGTCAACTTTTACACCTCAAAACTGGGAGTAGTATGGTTGCGTTGGAGGTCGTAGTGAATTTGTGGTCATTATTGTAAAGGCAATAATGTAACACTATTGTAAAGGTAATAAAGTAACACTACTTTGCCTTTTATTTCTTTGAGGTTAAAAAGACCAAGTACTTTTTTCTTCTTTTTGGTTGCTTTCTTTTCNTATCCCTTTGTTTTCACATGTTCTTACTCAGCTCTGACACTTCCCACGCTGTTTCTCCCAGAAGTCACATGATAACATGAAGCATCTGGGTTAGGACAAAACATACATTTTACTGTAATTTGGCCTAATAAAATAATAAGGAGTATTTCAGGAAAATGCAAAAGGACTGTTCAATAGAAGTGTGAAAAGTAGTAGTCCGATTTCTGCCATGGAGAAATCTTTTAATAGCAAAACACAGAAGAAACTAACAGAAGTGAATACAGTGTCCGGATTTTTCCCCATGACAAGCAAAATCTATTAATGCAAGTCGAGATTGGTTGATTTATGAAACAAAATTAAATCATCTATTTGTGTGTGCCACAGGATTTTGTTGAGGGGTGAAGAAGAAACAGAACAGTCGGATTTTACATGGTGATGTTGTGCAGTCCTGGTTGTGCTCTCCTGCCTTTCAGTGCGTGTAAAGGTCGTTTTTCTGAGAACCTATTTTTAATTATCTTCTATGCCCAGATTAAGAATCTCTTCTAATTTAGAGTCTGAACTGAGATCACAGAGAAAAGGTGACAGAAGAAAGTGACTCAGTAAGACCTAAATAAGAAAAACAAAATCCCAACAGACAAAGGAAGTCAGCAGAAGAGTCGAACCCTGGAACTGCAGGCCCTCCAGCAAAGTATCCTCTGCTCTGCACTACCCTGGATAGCTCTTTAAAATGGGATATTTTCTCCTATTTTAATATAGAAAGCAAATGTGATTAATGAAAAAAGCAGTAAATGGCTTTTGCTAAGTGATCTGCTCCAGGGAATTGTACTCTGGCAGACAGAGGGAAGGTTCGTCTTCCATGTTGTACTTGTCACTTTCTAGTTTAAAGAGAATTTAGGAAGACGTACTGGAGAACAATCATATAATGTAGAACGAAATCTAGTTTCTTTATGTTTGATAGTATTGTGCAATACCACAGGGATATCACTCATGGGTTTGAAACCTCCGAATGAATACTTAAATGAGGATATAATTGGAAGTATCAGTGGAAACATAATAGCTGAGTTTTTGCATGTCTCAAAAAAAATGGCATATATACCTCTTAAAATAGCTCTAACAACTTCTAGAACAGGTAGACTTGCCACAGCATGCCATGATTTCATGTGAGTGAAGAACAGGTGTTGAGAAATTGAAAAACAAACTGAAACATCACACCTCTAATAATTACTGAAAGCTTAATTGGACTGGATACCAGTAAGCATGATATATTTCTCAGTGGTGATGACATATTCAGAAGATTCAGTGCGTTTCTATAAAACATCAGTCAGTTCAAAAATTAAACAGAGATGCCAACCACAAGAAGAGCTCAAAGATATTCCTGAGTACACAATACATGTCCTCATGTACAAACACCTGTAGTAAGCAGCTAAGGGATATTTTGAAAAGGGAGATTTCTATTATTTTAGGTATGAAGAGACTGTTTTGTCAGCCTACATATTTTATCCTTTTCCCCACTCCTCACAGCTACAAACTGCACAGTGAAACTGCAGCAGCTGTTGAGAGGTGAAAGATGCAAAGCAATCATTAACTAATTGGTTTAGAAAGAAAGTGGTTTTGTTGACAGGTTATTTGTAATTCTTTCAATGGGCTTTTCCCAGTTCTTTCAGGCTGGTCCTGTAAAGCCAGACTAAATAACTAAGGAGACTCGGGATGTGAACTGAGTGGACAATTCCAGATGTGTGGGTTCATAACCACAGTGAGCTAGCTTCAAAAACTAGCAGAGAGGTCACATGCCTAGATTTCTAGAAAAATGCAATTTAAAAGATTTTGTTATTGGTGTGTAAGAGACTTATCTATCTTTACGTGTGTTAATAGTAGTTAGTCTGGGCATTGATGGGTAAATGACTGCAAATTCTCAATACACAAGTGATTGACAGAAAAAGGAGAAGCCAAAATAGAAATCAAATTATATGTGTCAACGAGCTCTTGATAAGCTTCCCTGGATGCATCTTCTGAATTGGCTCGTTCTCAGGCTGTCACAATTGCGTGGCTGAGAAGATGCTTGAAATGATTACTAGTCTGGCATTTAAATTTAAAGATAGTTGATTGAATCAGCTTAAGTATGAAGCAATTTTGTCCCCATTTTAGCTAATTGGAATCTCAGTAATCGAACATCCCAGCCCTTTCACATCTTGTTATGGAGACACATATTTCTGGCACAGCTGGATGACTGAACTGTTGTTCAAAACAGCCGTTTTCTGTCAGTTTCTCCAAAATAATTCAGGGAGGGGTTTTTTGCCTTGTTTTCATGCCTGAGTCAGCATTTGGTAATTGTTCTGTGTGTGTGCCTTGCCAAGCTGTTCTTGTCCTCGACTCTCTGAAGTGGGTGAGGAAGTGCTCTGTCATTGCAGGGAGGTGTTTCTGCCACGGACGTTGCCCTCGTCACTTAATTCTCACACTGCAATGTCAAGAGCAATGATGAGTTTGGTTTGTAAGGACGTTTCAGCCACTTTGCTCCCACTGACACCTTTTCCTGGTCAGTGTTTTCCTGAGCAGAATCTTGCTTATGACTTTGCCCATAGCCATTTGCCAGTAAGTTCCTCTGACAAGGCCTGAGGAAACAGGCCCATAAACAGGTTACTCTTTGGGGATAGTCTCTTCTCAAGCACTTGTAAAGCTATAAAGCAGCTTATTTTTCTATGCAGCTCGTGAAGGTTCACTGTGGAAATCAGAGTACGTCAGTTTCAACAGCTCCCATAAACATCTTCTTGAAGTTTTTCAGTGCACTGTAACTCTACACTGACTGCATCTACCAAGTTTCTGAATGTTGTGTGTGAGATCAGCCTCGATGATGCCAGAAAGAGGGACAGGAGGGTATTACATGGTCTCCTAAGCCTTGCTGCCTCCTTTCACCTGTCCGAAGAAATACAATTGTCAAGGTAAAGACCTCTCCCAAGAAGGAAGAGTCCCATGCTACCCCCTTGTCCTCTAGTGCCTTCTCTGTGCATCCTGTGCTCTGCACAGGTAGTAACAGGCTCCCGGGCAGCAGGCAGCAGGTGAGGTGGGAGTTGTAACCAGGGAGTCACAGGCCTACACAAAGGCTGCTGAGCATTTCCTGTAAAATTGTTATTTGTGGAGAAGTGTTTGGTGTATTTTTTGTTTAAGTCCTTTTTTGTTGACAAGTTACAGAGCTGCTTAGATCATCTGTGTTCCAGGCTAATGGCAAGTAATTTTTCTCCAAAACACTTGCCAAGGTATTTTTATGAGCAGCTCTAATTTTTGTACTGGATAAGGAATTTGGCTGAGTTTGCTGTGTGAACTACATGTATACATTTCCTAGCAGTTTGGAGCTGTAAAGTATATCATTGACTCCAGGAAGGGAAAATGGGACATAGCTGGAGGTGGGCTAACCTGCACAAATACATTTAATACTTCCAGTAGCTTTCAGCAGATCTGGGCCTGACTTTTTGTGTTTAACAAGTGTTTTTTAAGTTTTCCCTAACAGTCTCTGCTAATTAAAAATAAAAAAGAAATTATAAGAATTTTGAATTATTTCCATTACTTCAAACAGATTGGATAGAGTGCTAGAAAAGTGCTTCTGTCATGGTTTAACCCCAGTAAGCAGCTCAGCCCCATGCAGCCGCTCGCTCATCCTCCTCCAGTGGGATAGGGGAGAGAATCGGAAGGGTCAAATTGGGAAACCAGGTGGGTTGGGATAAAGACAGTTTGACAGGGAAAGCAAAAGCCGTGTACACAAGCAAAGCCAAACAGGGGATTCATTCTCCACTTTCCATGGGCAGGCAGGTGTTCAGCCGTCCCAGGAATGTCAGGCTCCACGATGCACAACAGTGACTTGGGAAGACAAATGCCATCACTCCAAATCTCCCCCCAGCTCTATATGCTGAGCATGATGCCATATGGTCTGGGATGTCCCTGTGGCCAGTTGGGAAAAGCTGTCCCAGCCATGTCCCCTCCCAACTCCTTGTGCCCCCCAGCCCTTCACTGGTGGGGTGGGTGAGGAGCAGAAAAGGCCTTGGCTCTGTGCAAGCCCTGCTCAGCAATGGCTAGAACATTCCTGTGTTATCAGCACTGTTGCAGCACAAATCCAAAACACAGCCCCTACCAGCTACTGGGAAGAGATTTAACTCTACTCCAGCCCAAACCAGTATACCCCTTCTCATTTCCTTCTAAGAGAGGAGTCATGGGGCTCAACACATACTATTCCTTCTTTGAAGTATGCACTGTCCCGGTGACAGTGCTTACCCCTTTATGTAATAACAGGATGTTTGGCTTGGACAAGGTCATACAAACTGGACTATTTGAGAATAGGAGCCACAAATAGAGTGGTTGTCAAAGTCATAAGCTCAGACATAAGCTCACAGACTATTCCAGTAGGAAAAAACGAAGAAGCAGGAACACAATAAGATAGGCACTGTGGCAAGCAGCCCGCTAAAATAATGAGTTTTCTCTTGGCAGGCTTGGAGAGGCTGCAAAAGCTGCTGGGGAATTCAGTGTTAAGAATCCTTCCATTTAAAACCAATCTAAAGTAGGTGTGAGGCCTATAGAAAGCTGGGTACAACAGTGGAAGTTATGAGGTGGCAAAAACTGTACAAATGTTGTTTCAAGGCTGTTGGAGGAAGTTATCATGAGTGTTAAGGGGCTGATAAAAGCCATGGGCAGGTGACAATAAAGTTGTATATTTTCAGGCAAGCAAGACTCAGCAGGACTAGCATAAATTATGGCATTCAAAGCAGAGTGTTCCCAACACAGAAGGTAGCTACCAGCTGATGAGACCTGCATGGAACACCAGCCATGACACAGGCCAAACAAACTGTGCGGTGGCGAGGTCAGGGCTCAGGGGTAGAGCTGCTTTCAGATCCCAACTTCCAGTTCTGCCGAGAGGATCATCTCCTCACACTGGAGTTCCAGGCTGGCCTGCACCAGTGCTGCAGCTTGGAGAGGTGTTCCCCCTCTCCGTGATGCTACTCCCATCACTGCATGTCTGTCACCTCCTGTGACTGCGCAAGCAGCTGTGAACAGCCAATTGCTTCATGTTAAAGTCAACCCCTTGAAAACAGAGAGCTGTAATCAATCCGGAGAACTTCACTGAAGTTTCATTGCAGAAGCTCTCCAGGAATGTTTGAGCATATACAAGTGCTGATGTGGAAAGCAGAACTCATTCATGTATGGTAATTTTGAGATTAAATTAAAAAAACTCCAAACATAAATCCTCAAATCTTGAACACTTTACAGAGGGCAAAAAAAGTTAACATAGAAGCATAACAGAAGGAGTATAAAGTTTGGAGATGGTTAGACCAGTCCAAGTAATAGGTAATCAGCCTGGGATCTTTGTTGTGCTCATACTGAGGAAGCCTTAACAATTGCAATATTTTTTTTGGAAAGGTAAATCTGAAGTTTGGTGAGTGAAGGCAGAGAAAGCTCTATGAAAGAAGATGTGCAGGCTGAGCCTAGCATCCATGTCTCAAAAATGCTTCTGGAAAAACAAGCAGCAAAACCCTCCGTATAACATACATTGAGAAAAAATTTGGGAGCAACCAGCAAATATGTGAGTCAACATTGTCACAGAAGCTGAAAAGGCTTCTGAAATCCACAGTGTAAATCACTTAATTAAAGAAAGCAGAATTCTGAGTGGCAATTTTATATCAACTGGACAACCTGTTACAAATAAACAGAGGAAACATTTAGAAACAGGAAAAAAAAAGCCTATGGACAAATCGTGCTAGGAGATGGAACACTAGCGAGCACCATGGAAAACCGGTGATGGTGACAGAGCCAGCAGCCAGAGCCAAAACCCAAATCATTTCATATCACAAACAGAGCTGTGAAAAAGCTTTGTATAATGTAAAATCAGTGCAGTTTCAGGTAAAGAGCAAAAGCTCTAAAAGAAACTAGCCACAAAAAGCTGGAATTGGTGAGGTTATCAGTAAAATCACCAAACTGTTAAAAACCCTATGAGACAGGGAAGCTTTCTCATCAACATGAAAGCAGCACTTCGTTCAAAATGACAAGGATGACCTAAGCATATGTACAAACTATGCAGGCTTTGGGGTCCCTTCAGTCTTCTCCAAAGGCAGAACTGACTTAGGCAGAATTAACGAACTAAGGCAAAAGTAAAGAAAGATCAAGACATGGTTCTTTCTAAAAAACCAAGGGCCCACCAGATTTTTACCCTAAGAATAGTCATCAAAGAGATAATTGAATAGCAAAAGCCACCAAACTTCACATATTTTAAGAAAGCTTTTGACAGTCTTCAGCATCAATGTCATCTTGAAGTATTATGAAATCCAAGAAAAATAATAGACCCAAAAACTCTTCTAGCAGGGCATAATCTTATATTTTAAGTAAACATAGCTTCAGTGAACAGTTTAACAGAAATGAGTGTCAAATACAAAGGTCTTGTTTCACCTTTTTATCAGTGCCTGCTTCATTATGAGAATGGATAATTATATGAGAAAGTATTTATCATTTGGCTTATATAGCACCAGATAGCTTAACAACAGCAAGCTTTATTTGGATTTTGCTGATGATACTGTGACCACCTTACCATCATAGAGCTTCTCCAATAATAACCAAAAAGCTTTAATAATTAGCAGTGACCAAAATCTAGGGAGAACTCACCAATTTGCAGTTCAAATTGTTTGCAAGATATCATCAAGACTGATAAAGGAAGAGATAAAAGAGAGATAAACCAGAAGAGGTTTAATTAGGCAACACAGCAACAGCTTTCCCCAGCTTAAACACTTGCAGTTTATCACGGCTTGGACTTGCAGGTGTATCAAAAGCTGTATCCAGTCAGAGTTCTATCTGCTCATAAATCCCGTTAATCCCTGGGCAACACTTAGGATATGTACATTGTGTACTGAATTATGAACTTGCATTTCATATTCATCACAGTGAAATAATATATTTACAGCCTTGAGAAACACATTCCACGTCAAGAGTCATGCATTGACTATGTAATCTGAGCTAAATGAAATTGAGAAAGGGCTAGAGGAGGATCTGGGAGGCAAGGTATTTTTGCATCAAATTACCTTAGGAATGTCCCTTAATTTGGTGAGCAAATAATTATTTACTTACTTAATAATGCATTGCCATAGGTAGGTCTACAATATACATTAAAAATGATGTGTTAGCTGTTCCCTCAATGTTTCCATGAACTTACAAACAAAACTGTTGAGACTACATGGAGGAGAGGTTAAATCTCCAGTAGGAGCAAAACATACTTGGACTCCTCCATGCAAACAGAGAGGGTAACAGGAGAGTTGGATTAATACAGCACTGGGCCTCACGTTTAAGTGTCAGACTCATGGTATTCCCCACTGCTTCTGATTTTAACATGTAATGAAAGTGGACTAATATTTTTTCCAGGTCAAAATCACTATGTGGTATGGGTAGACTTCCATTTTGCAGTGGTAGAAAGTAAGCAGAAGATTTGATTACATCTTTCAAGAAAGGTTTACCCCATTGTTTCTCCCTGGCATACAAACTCAGAATGGCTTTTTCTAATCCTGCTTGCTATCCAAGGTGAAGTCAGCCAGTTCATGAAGAGGGAAGCAGTTCAGTGGGATTTATATAATTGATTAATCAGTATCAGTCAGTGAGCTGGAAATGCAAAAGTGTACATTTTAAAACTTTCTGTTCAACACTAACACAGACTCACAGAATGGTTAAAGTTGACAGGGACCTCTGGAAATCATCTTATTCAATCCCTTTGCTCAAGCAAGGTCAGAGCTGGTTACCCAGGACTGTACCCATATGGTTTTTATAATGTCTCCAAGGATGGAGATTCCACAACTCCTCTGGGCAACCTGTGCCAGTGCTCAGTCACCCACACAGCAAAAACTGTTTCCTGATGTTCAGAGCGACCCTCCTGTGTTTCAGTGTATGCCCATGGCCTCTCATCTGGGCTCTGGGCACTGCCTAGGAGAGCCTGGTTCCGTCCTCTTTGCACTCTCCCTTCAGGTATTTATTTACATTGGTGAGATCCCTCCAAGCCATCTGTTCTCTGGGATGAACAGTCCTCGCTCTCAGTCTTTCCACACATGTGAGGGGCTCTGGTCTCTTCATCATTCTTGTGGCCCTTCATTGAACTCTGTCCATTATGTCCATGTCTCTCCTGTACCAAGGGGTCCAGAACTGGACACAGTACTGCAGGTGTGGCCTCGCCAGCACTGAGAAAGGATCAAGGATCACCTCCCTCTACCTGCTGGCTATACTTTGTCTAGTGCAGTCCAGGATGCTACTGGCCTTCTTTGCAGCAAGTGCACACTGCAGGCACATGTTCAGCCTGGAGTTCACCAGGACACCCTGGGGCTCCTTCTCTGGAAGGGGTCCTTCAGCCCCTCAGCTGCTTTTAGCATATACTGGTGCCTGGGGTTGCCCCTCCCCAGGGGCAGACCTCTGGTTTTTGTTGAACTTCCTGAGGTTCCTGTCAGCCCATTTCGCCAGCCTGTCGAGGTCCCTCTGGAAGGCAGCATCACCATCTGGTGCATCAGCCACTCCTCCCAGCTTGGTGTCATCTGCAAACTTACCAAGAGTTCACTCTTTCCCCCATCCTGAGCATTAATGGAGATGTTAAACAGACAGACACTAGACTTACTGCTGTATTGAATGTATTCTTTTACTTGTCAAATTTCTGACCATAGCCTACTTTCATAAAATCGAAACTAAGTAAATACTTGCAAATGCCATTTTTATAATGGATTGCTTTTGACAAGCACTAGATGGCTAAGAACTAATTCTCAGAAGTGTGGGGTAGCTGTTCAGTTTTTATAAGACCTCATGACTACATAAAACTGTGCTTCTCATGGATTCTCAAGAGTTGTTTCTCTTTAAAATTCAGGTGTCCTTCATGCTATTTCATGCTCTCTGTTCGACTGCCAATTGAACAGACCTATTATAGATTCATATTTTTAGGATGTGACTCACGATTATTTTAAAAAATCATTATTCAGGTAATGTAACATAATGTATTCTAGAGATTCTGCAGTTAGAGAAAACTGCTGCCACTAAAGTGTCATTTGAGTAGTTCTGTCTTGGTATCTTTTGCTTTAGTTCATTGATCCTTAGGCTGTGTACTTCCGGGAGTCTCAGATAGGGATTCTGACTTACAAGCTAATAATGACTTTCAAAAACGCGTCGTCAATGTCATTTTTACTTTGTGATAAAGGGGAAAAAGCTGTAAAGAACAGGGAAAAAGGACCTATTTTTTTTCTTGGGCTCATGGCAAAAAAATACTGCAGATAATGATATTGCTGATTCAGGGTCAACTGCCATATGCATTAAATAAACTGAGATTTCGTGAAGCTGTTTATTGTCTTTCCCTTAATTCATTGGGATGACTTCTGCACTCTGGCCCTTGACAATACCTGATTCACACTGGCATTTCAGCTTTGAAGAAGATAAACCCACATTCCCCTAACACCCACCTGCTTTATCTGCAGCACTGCTTTGGCTTCAAGTACGTACCTCCAGAGAAACTGATAGCATCCCTAATTTTCAGGCTCCCTGGAATTAATTTTAAATGGCAAAAACCCCTCCAAATTAAAACAACGAGGTTTATTCAAAAATGACAGAGTTACATTTTCATTTAAAATGGAAATAAAAGCAAGAACCATGGACTTGGAGCATGCATAGCCTTAGGCTTTGATAGTGTCCGAGGCTACCTTCCCATCTCTGTTTATATCCCAGGTGTCCCAATTGCTCTTGAATGTCAATGAAGCTTTTAAGTCCACCACAAAAATCCCCTGTTTTCAGAAGACCTCTCCTGAGGTGCTGCCTTAGGCATCTCAGAGATCTCCTAAGCTTACCTGAGAATGACTGCCTTGAAGGGTAGAGGAATAATTCAGGAAATCCATTCCTCTTCTCATATTTATCTTTTCTTTTAAGAAGTCTTTTGAGTAATAGACTTACTCTGTTTTACAAATCACATGATAAATGTGGGGGGCTTTTATTGTATACCTGGTTTACTGTTATTTTGGGTGGGGGGTGTCGACACTTGCATAATAAAATGAGATGCCAATTTTGAGTGGCATCCTATCTCAAAATATCTGCATCTAGATTTTCAGCAATCCATAAATGGCAAGTGCTCCAAAGAGAAGTTTTGCCTTTAATAAAAAAGGAGAAGTCCCAATTCTTCATAGGTCAAAATGTCTCTAGACAAAACAACATTCAACAACTGACATTTCAGTAATACAGAACTCTAATTTGGGCAATCTAATGTAAATTCAACTTTTGTCTATTCTTTGGTTTTTTCACTCATTTCTATGTATTTTTTTTTTCAGACTTGAACAAAGTTTGCTGCTTCAAAGTTTGTTCCTTTGTAATTTTTTTTTTTGCCAGCAATCCCCAAAACAAACTACCTCAGACGTGGGGAGTGGGGTGATTGGGGGCTGGTAAGAATTCACTTGTAGTTTAGATTTCAGTGCTTGTAGCAAAAGTAAAAAATCCAAATTTCAGGCCCAAAAGTAGGGTCAAATGATGAGTTTATTCTCCATAAACATACCTTTTCTTTGTTGTAAAAGGAAATGTTTAGCTACATTAGACAAGAGGAAATGGTTTTAAACTGAGAGTCGGTTTAGATGGGATTTTAGCAAGAAATTCTTCCCTGTGAGGGTGACACAGGTTGCCCAGAGAAGCTATGGTTGCCCAAACCCTCGATGTGTTCAAGGCCAGGTTGGATGGAGCGTGGAGCAACCTGGTCTAGTGGAAGGTGGCCCTGCCCGTGGCAGGGGGTTGGAACAGGTTCATCTTTAAGGCGTCTTCCAACCAAAACCATTCTGTGATTTGTGATTTTAATAAAGCAGGTGTGCCCTGCTGATATCATTCCTAGAAAGGGGTCAGTAGGATTGCTTTACTTGTAATCTGAGGGGATCTATTGTTTTGTTTCAGTGTTAGCAACACTCCAGCTTGGCTGCAACACAGAAGAATGTTCCTGCCAGCTGACTCTTGTCAGTCACTTAAGACTTCCCAGAGCTGTAATTTGTTGAGCTCTTGATCAACTTTGAGCTGAGATCACTCAGTTTTGCTCTCAGCACTTCAGCCTATGCTTTCTCTTGCAGAATCCTCATGGCTTCCTTTCCAAACTGTAATCTTACAGGAAGTTATTGTACAGCTGGCTTTTGCACCCTGACAGCAGCTGTATTTTACCAGTAAACCCCTTACTGGGGACACTGCTCATCTTCCTTTAAGAGATATTCAAGATTTTATTAATGCTAAAAAAGGTTTTTGGAAAGGTTTTGTTGAAAGACATTCTTCACATGTGAAGTATTTTTATTCAGAATTATTACTTGAGAACATTTTATTGCTCTGTTTATTTCTCTACTGTGTGAAATTCCACCATCTAGGGAGTGCTTGGAAAGCTTCTGAATCGTGTTTGTGACAAGCCTGAGGAATGGGTAATGAGCAACCTGAGGGAAAACAAGCCTTATGCAAGACCGATCCTCAGCTTCTCTCTTCCCTCTCCAAACAAAATCATAACATCTGCATCTACTGATCACAGTATAAAATAATTTCCTTTGAAATCACTCTTCCATGTCAGGTTTCTCTTCTGTTGTAATACAGAAGCAGTGATACCCCTAATGAGAAGTGCTACATGTGGCAGTGAGATCTGAGCCTGAGCTGAAAGGCAGGAGAAAATTAATTTTGATATAGAGCAACCTTTCTGAGCATAGTGCTGGCTGAGCCGGTTGGAACTAGATGATCTTTAAGGTCCCTTCCCACCCGCACAATTCTGTAATACCATTCCACAAGACACTTTGGGATATCAAAACCTTTCTTTCCTCTTAGGACACCTATTGTGTTCAGGACAACTTGTCACCTGTTATAGCTTATTTTAAAGCTACTGAATGAAGTTAAGAAGTTTCTTAAGAAGAAATGCATTAGAAGGGATTGAAATGTAAATGCAGGGCTGGATTGCAGTTTGGGGTGTGTGCTGTCAGTGGTAGGCAAGAACAAAGCAGTGATAAGATAAAAAGACATGAATATTTAGCTATGAAATGCTGTGAGTATAGCACTGTTGACCATTTCTGCATTCCAGTCCACCTCCTCTTAGGCTTTGGCTTCATGAGAAACCTCTGTAGAATACACAAAGATCTGAACATCAAATGCACCATTCTGCACAAATTTTTGTCTCAACACAGTACATGTCCCTTCTATATTAAAAAAAAATAAATTCTTTGGAATTAGAATAGATTTACATAATGACCCTGCAAAAAACCACTATTGTGTCATGAAAATGCAAGCAGGTAGTTAAGGTGAAACAAATTATCACCAATCAGCCTTGTTGCATACACATGGGCAAAAGAAAAGAACCTCAGGGCAAATGCTTTGAGTTTAATTCCAAAATCCTCAAATTAAATTTAGCAACAAGAAGTTTCTGGAGCCTAAAGAACAAAGAACTTTTGGCATCTGGCCCCTAAATGAAGAGCTTGGCCTGAAGCATTTCTCACAGACTTCAATATGTGCTTTTGAAAATCAAATCCTAGTGGGCACACCAAAATGTAACTTCAGGGTTCAGACTATACTTTGCTATTGGTAAATATGCTGATAAATGCCTGTAATATAGAATCTCCCCCTGCTGTGGGGCTACCAGTTCTCTCACAGTCTACGCTGGGAATGCATGGGGTGGTCTATCCCCATCCCTTTTCCTAGAGCTGAGCATGTGCACACGGTCTGCCCCCAGGTATTGCCACAGGTGAGTGATTCCAGAGTTCAGAGGGAATGCAGAGTCTCTGCTGCACCACATGCACTCTGCAGGGATCTCAATTCCTAGCTGCTCTCAGTGCCAGGACACAAGCCTGAACAGACTGGAAGTGAAGGGGTTAAAGTCAATGCCTTTGTCAGTCAGGTCAATCCTTTAATAATCGCTTTAGGCTTCATAAATTCAAATTCCCCTTTGAGCTGGACCAAGGGAAAAAGATAGGGTGATGCATCTTTAAGTACTGAGGATGAGATCACCTCCTTTTTATAGAAACTGAAATCATCCAAAAGCTGCACAGCAGCAGGCTGAGCACGTTTCTCAAGCTGCATAAAAACAGCACTATCTGGGAATTTCTTTCCAAATAAAAAGAGAGCACATACCCAGCCAGCTCTATCTTCAAATATGACTCTTAGACACTGCTTTTAATTCTTGGTAGGAATTGAGGGCTTTGACTGGTTTTATGTTATTAGTTCTCCAGTCATTTAACTCCATCTTTACAGTTGTGAAAGTGAAAACCAGATCCTTCTTTTTCCACTGGGTACGACTGAGAAATCATTATAACACTTTGAATCTCATCTCAGAGAGGAACAGTCTGATGCAGTGATAGAGCAATTACTAGTTATAGAGGTAAAGCAATAAATCCCACATAGAAAATTAGCCTGCCCTAATGCTGTGCATTATCATAAGGGCACATAAGAGAAAGAGTGAATATTGTTCATAAAATAGACCTTGCCCCCCATGCAAGCACACACACAAACTCATATACACACACACAGACAGATATACAGTGTGAGTCATTAGTTGGTTGAACACTGCCAGGCAGAGGCCAGAACCAGGATTCCCACAGGAGCGATGACATCACAGGGTATGTTTGCAGTCATGGTTTGCCCCCTATAAAAACCCCAAGAACATATTCTAAAATTAGAGTCCAGCAGGTACATCCATAAATCAGAGCAGTGCCTACATTTAACCACATGTTGTGCAACCTGAGTGACATCACTTTGTTCTGACTGTTCTGTACCTTGCGTTGCTTGTCTAAGTCACACTACCATCAGCTCTTTTTGTGGCTTCTAATCTTAAGAAAGGTTTAGTAGTTTCATGCAAGGACTGGATACGTTGTGATGTTTGTCTTTGGCTGGTTTCATACACTGTAGCTTTGCCTGGCAGAGGGGAAAGCTCACAGAGGGTGAAATAATTTGACCATGTTCCTTCAGCGTTGGCCAGAACTCAGGTTAGCAGTCTGTTCACTGGAGCCTTGTGCTCCTTGTGCCAGTTCAGAGGACAGGGTTCAAAGAGGATTTTAACACTTGGTGTAAGTGGGACTAAAGTGGGTGTGGAGTGAGGTGTGCTGAAGGTCTGAAAGTTTTAACTCGTGGAGTAAAAGGGTGAGGAGATGAAGCATTGCTGTAGTGTTAAGTGCCTCAGGTCTGGACCCCATCTCTCTCAGTCACAGGTTCCCTGAGCCACAAAGAGTCGTGTAGGGTGACAACTTTAAGGAAGCATTTCTCTTGGTCATTAATGAACCAGGACTATAACAACAAGAAAGGATACATACAGCACAAGGATACTTACTGGGCTGCTGGGTCCTCATAAAAACCAGAAGGAATCTGTGCAGCTCCCTAGCAGCACCCATTTCAGGCACTCCCAAACTGCTTCCCTGCTTAGAGGCCCCACTCCTGTGTCCATTCAGCTGTGCCCTGTGGATGAGTAACCAGTGGGACCAGCTGCCCTGGGAGACCTGGCTCTCCTGGGCCCTCTGCAGCACGGCTGGCTCCACGCCAGCACTGAGTGGAGGGCTTCTCACATGGAATGCAGCAGCCTGCGGGAAAGCAGAATTATACAGACCACTTTGCTAATTGGAAAGTGCTTCAAAAGCCAAATCCTGCATTATCTTTTGGGGAAAATGTAAAGCAAGGAACTGGCCGAGAGATGTGAGCTCACCTGTTTTCTGAAACCTCTGTGTGTGTGTGTGTACAAACATGGACTCCGCAGCCAATGTTATTTTGATTTATTAGTGTATTTGCCAAGTTTTACTCTGCAGCACAGTATTACAGTGTGGTAGGTCCTGCTAGGAATGACATAGATCAGGAAACCACAAGACGAAAAACCTGATTACAATAGAATGTGAGTTTCATTTCAGAAATAGTGTATTGTTCTGTAGCTGTCCTTTCAGATTTCACTTTCATAAGCCTCTTAGAAATTCAGCTGTGAAATTTCACTCCACCTTCCTTAAAAGTCAAAACCCAAGTACACTGCATGCCATGAAAAGCAGATAGTGTATATCTATCTAATATAACTACACAAGGTAGTTATATTAAAGATTTACGACATTTATTAACACATGGCCATATCCTTAGCACTTCAGGCTGGCACAGCTCCATTGGTACATAGCCAACACATCCCAGGTGGAAACTCAGCCTTCAAAAACTTTACTCCAAGAACAGTCATTAGCAATTTAAAGAAGGTTTTGTTTCTTTGCTCTCTTTTTTTTTGGGGGGGGGAGGGGAGTGTCTATTTTTTAATAAAGGGAATGCCCTCATTTTATGTATTTTTGTATCAAACAAGGTATGTATGTGATATTTTAACCTTTGATTACTTTATTTTAATTGTTTAAGCTTATAGCAGGAGAGTATTTTAATTGCAAAAATATACAGACTTGTTCAAATTAAAAAATCTTTCATTATATCTCATTTTAATTTTTCTTTGGACCCTAATGCATTGATAGAAACAAGATGGGTTATGACCAGTAAATTGAATGATTACTGATACTATGTTTTATCTTCAATAATCATTGCGTGGTTCTGTCTTACTATGAGGACTGCAAACTCTTTCTACCATGGAATAGTCAGTATTCTTAGATATGTATTTTCAGTTCTGATTATTTCCAAACCAATAACAGCATTTTCATAGAATCTTTTTACATGGGACAGTGATAAATATTCATTTGATTGTTGGAAGGCTGAGGCACAGAAAGTCTCACGAAAAAAATTTATGCTCATCTGGAACACCTGTGTGATAAAGAAAGAACTATATATTTTTCCACCTCTGTTGTATTTTTTGTCATTTGTCCAGGCACAAAAAACCCAGAGCAGTTTCAGCTGAGTTTTTCTCCAGGAAGAGATTTACTAGATACATACCTAGTTTCTGCAACATCTAAACCAGAGATATTCTTTCAAGTTAGTTCTCTACAGAATCCTAAATCGACTGAGGAATAAAAAGGGATGAGTGTGCATGTACATGGGTGAATGTTTAGAGGATTTTTGTCTTTTCATTGACTTTTCCTAAAAACCAGTCATTCTACAAGTACATTATAAATTTAAAGAAGCAATTTCAAAGATGCTGTTTCATTGCATTTTCTGCTGTCCAGCTAAGATATTGACTTAAAACAAATGTCAATGAAAAGAGAGTCTCACTACTGAAAAAGTGTAATACCTCAAATATTAAAAGCTCTGGCTTTTTTTGATAAGGTTCATTGTGTTCAACAGAAAGAAATTAAAAAAACAAAACAACACAAAACCAAGGCCCAGCATGACTGGTTTTTTGCCTTAGTTGTGATAGGCTGAAGTGCTGCAGAGCCATGTGCTGTAATTCCTTCCCAGCCATGCTTGGAGTGCACTGTGCCTGTCATTAGGCACTTAATGCTGCTCTGGCTGCTTATCATAGCAGGGAGATCAGAGCAGGAAGAAGCACTTCCTGTGCTGCCCACAGGCTGGGCTTAGAATATCCTGCGAAGACATGAGGCAAGTGCTGAGCCATCCCTGGAAGGCAGCCACACCTGGAAGCTGAATAGAGAGCGGAAGAGCTGGCATTCCCATTTCAGCTTCAATGCCAAGACAGCACATCTACTTCAGTTTTCTCTCACTGTTACAGAACACGAAAGGTAAAAATTATCCTTTTAAAATGTATTTACCCAGACAATAAGTTTGGCCAAGTCTTGATCTCAGTTCTTGGTGATGTTGTAAATTCTGGGTTTATAAGCAACCAATGCAACAAAATGTGCAGAGCCATTGTCCTCTTCAGCAAAATAAATGCTATCCAAGTCTGAGCAGTTCTCAGTTGCACAGGTCAAGCTACATTTTCCAGTGAAACACGTGGCAGAGGAGCTTCCAGCCAAGTATAAAGTTCAGCTGAACTTGCCTAGGCAGAGTTTCCTGTAGTGTCATCAAATCTGAACCAGCTTACTTTGAGGTACTTGTGGTATTTCTACCCATTAGACACAGCAGACACAGGGAATTCTTGGAGCTAGAATTATGAAGCCAGATCCAGCACTGTTCTTTTGAAGTTACTTGACTAGTGCAGAATAAATATTGCAGCCATTTTTATTTGTTGCTGTTTTCTGTCAGCCTTTCACAACAAAAAACATGCACAGAGATGAAAAATTGTGCTGTGACTTCTTTCAGTTGTTTGGAAACCACAAACCATTATACATTTGTCTCTGTCTCCCAAACAGCCAAAATTCAGAGTTGCAGGTTTATTTCTATTTGACTCAAATATTGATGTCATAAGGAATATGTATTTCTTTTGAGGAATTTTGTTTATTCATAAAAAGTCATCTAAAAGTCTGACAGGAACAATAGCTGACTACTTCTTTGATCAGGAAGAACATCAAATGTGCTTCTCCATATATTCTCATGCTCTTATCAATACCTCCCCAGGTTTTCTCCTGACTTTCATAGTCTATTTTATGTAGACTCTGCTATAAAATATCTTAACATTTTCTGCAATCCACCCAATCTGTCTTCAGCAGAGCTTCTACTACACATAACTGTCTACCATGGTGTGACAGGACCTTTCACCTCTGATACAGCAAAAGCTTATCTGTTTTCCCCCCATGGCTCAGTCAAGCTGGAATAGTTTGCTTTATGGTGAATTATGTCGGCTAGAAAACATCCTTAGCTAGCAATAAATATCCTCTGGAAACGGATGTAAAAGGATAAGCTAAAATTCATGACTGACAAACACAGTCCTTTTACCATCTGTAAAAGACCAGTATAATTTTCATAAAATCAGAAATCTCTTACACACTCTCTGAGTGTGTGGAGGGTCCCACCTGAAGTTAAGATGTTGACCCAGGTTACTCTTCTAGAAGTTGAATGGAAAGGAGACTTCTGTACACCACTATCATTCATCAGTAAGTTACATTGGCTCCTAATCTATACTATTTCTTCACTAGCTGTAGTATACATACCTTTATTATACTGCACTGTCTTATGAACCTACTAGTAGTATTTCTTTTGTTTATCTTGTGTAGTGAGAAGTCTGTTTAAAGTCTTATGTNGGTCCCACCTGAAGTTAAGATGTTGACCCAGGTTACTCTTCTAGAAGTTGAATGGAAAGGAGACTTCTGTACACCACTATCATTCATCAGTAAGTTACATTGGCTCCTAATCTATACTATTTCTTCACTAGCTGTAGTATACATACCTTTATTATACTGCACTGTCTTATGAACCTACTAGTAGTATTTCTTTTGTTTATCTTGTGTAGTGAGAAGTCTGTTTAAAGTCTTATGTCTGTTTTTCTTGTGTCTATTCAAGAAATAATTGATTTTGTAATAGACCTGATCAATCATGATTAAGAACTCACAAGCGAGATTTTGGGGTGCTGGTCACCTCAATAAAGCTCCTGCCTACTGCCAGAAATCTGAGCAAAGGCAGAAGCCCAGTTTAAACTCTCCCATTCGTAACACACAGGGAAGGAAACATTTTTCTTTCATTTTGCTTCTTATTATATCCATATACTTTGATTAGATTTGCTAAAATATTCACATCAGATTCACCTAATGGCAACTATTAGCTTCTCTCTGATTTATTTCATAATTCTAATTAAATACTTGTGTATATTATAGCATAGAGACTAAGGAAAAACTTCTCTACTGTACCATCCCACTGAAGAACTGAAAATAAATTACTTCATATTTTTGCGCACAGGTTATTTAGTTCCGTGCAGAAAGGGTCTTACATCCATGAATCAATAGAAGTCTCAGTCAGCCCTTCAAAATTTAACCAGCTAATCAGTAGTGCTGAAGACCAATAAGTAACGACCAACATTTTTCAGAGTTCAGCAACCACAACTAATATATTTAGCATAATTTTTTCAAAAGAAATAATTTGAAAAGAAATACTTTTGAACCCCCACCTATCTGTGGGCATTGAAGTTATTTAAAACATCCTAGCCAAACAATGCCACGGACGTCTTTGGTGGTGTGAACTTCATGTACAAACCACAACTGAAAGGAATGAGAAGGCAGTGTCTTTACCAGCTGTGGGCCTGTTTGTAGATAAAGCCAGATGCTCAAAAAGAATGAGGAGGATGTCTCTCTACAAACAAACTGTGGGCCTGTTCATAGATAAAGCCAGATACTGAAAGGTAAATTCAAGCAACGGGAGGAAACATAAATTCTAGGGAAATTTCTCCTAATTGGCAGACTGTTGCTCAACCAGGGCCATGTCAAATTCCTGGACTTAGAGAAAAAGAACAGAGATACAAAGAAACAAAGAAAAAGGGGGGTGCACATTAGAAGAGAATATGTATTAGGCGATTCAGGAAGTCTGTACCTCTCGAGTACCTCAGCCAATGGGGAAAGAGAGAGGGAAATGCGGCCAGGAAATTAGGAGGCTGCATCCTCCAGCAGTTTTAGACACCCCGTGGGAAATGCCTGTGGGCTCTCCCTTTATTAGAATAAAGTTATGGGACTCCTCTGTCTCCTTTTTGGACATAAACCTTTGGTGTCATAAGTTTTCCTGACACAACCAATCAGAGATTTTACTTTTATCTAAGTTTAGGAAGTTGATAGTCCTACCTAATTCTTACTTCTTCTATACTTCATATTTCCACAGGAACATACTGAACAGGCACAGAAATCATGTAAGTCTTTGTATATAAAGAAATTAAGGGGAGAATAAGCTCTGAACTGTCAAATCCCGGGTTAAGAATTTGTGATGTTTCTCCTGGGTGTTGAACCATCTTGACCCATCAAGTTTGCTTTTCTCCTTAAGTAGCTTTGGGCAACTTTTCATGAGTCTGCTTAAAATCAGAAAATAAGACAAGGAACCAGAGTCAAAATTTCAGAGCTTCAGAGTTTAAGACAAGTATTTAATGATAAGTTTCTTTTTCTTGATACAAACCAAACATTGGAACTCAGAAGCACAGGAGAATTTTTGCTCACCTTCAGGAGTCATGTTGTGGTATTGCATATATCCTCTGGCCCTTTTCATGGGGAAACCATGACCAGTGTCCTTAAGCAGCACTGAAGTCAGTGTGTTTGCAAATAAGGGTTGTGTATAAGAGGGTCTATCACCATCACTAACAAAGGACTTTGGGTTAGAACTTTGAAGGACACAAAAGTGGTTGTTTTACTTTTCTTTGGTCAGAACCAGGTGAACTCTAGTCCCTGACACTCTTTCCTGTATGAGGTAAAAATAAGTGACTGCTCTTCAACGGGATTTTCTGCCACTTTTTTCCTAATTAGTGTCATCCTGTTAACGGGTTCAAGTCACTCGAATTCTCTGACTTCATATTTGCAGAGTCAACAAGCTCTCCTGCTCTTAGCATATCCTTCTGTCCCTTGAACTTTCAGGATTTGCAACACATTCAATCCTGCATTTAAAACACTGAAGCATGTAGTTGAAGAAACTGCAATATCTGTTCAAAGGTCCATGTCTAGCATCATTCTACTTAGACCAAGTTGATTTGATGACCATTTCTATCTGCAGAACTTCACATGCTCAGGAGCCACATGAAATTCTCTGCTATTTAATCTCACCTTTAAAAGTAGTTCTATGACTGGTTTGATTTCTTAAATACAGTGTATACTACAGATTAAAGCTGTATCTTCTTATGCCTGTTAGGACACAAAAAAGTTAATTCCATTACCACACTGCTTCTTGAAAATAACCACACTAGACTTATCAGTACTTTCTCTTTTCTCAAATATTAAGTGCTAAGGAGTGGGCCAACACAGGAAATCTGACTAGTCATGTATCATGGATTGCTCCTGAATGCCATTACCATCACAAGTGCTGTGTTAATTTCTTCCATTTCTGAAGTTTTCCTCATTACAGCCATGGATAATAATGAAAGATAGATAGCTCACAGCACGTCTATGAACTGCTTTGGAAGCATGATTACTGTGATCCATTCTTGGGTCTAGAAATGGAATGAAACATCTGGATGGAGTTGCCAAATATCATTAGCATCACTTGTCCTTTTGACCAGATCATAAAGACCTAACATAAGGTAAAGCCATTTTTTATATCCTTTAAACAGTGCAGTTCCATTTCACATTCTTATTGGCAGTGGAAGGAGCCAAGTTCTACACTACTCTACTGCTGGACTGAGAAGCCAGACTATTTTCTGTCACTGGATTTGTCCTTCCAAATCAAGATACGGATATATTAGAAGTATGGAAAAGATACAGGGCTCAGTATCAGGGCCAGATCCATTTAATATTTTATTGATGATCTGGATGACAGGATCAAGTGCACCCTTAATAAATTTGCAGATGACACCATGTTAGGTGGGAGTGTTGATCTGCCAGAGGGCAGGAAGGCTCTGCAGAGGGATCTGGACAGGCTGGATCCATGGACTGAGGCCAATGGACTGAGGGCCAGCAGGGCCAAGTCCTGGGTCCTGCCCTTGGGTCACAACAACCCAGGCAATGCCAAGGATCAGCGCCAGTCTCGGGTGTACTTGGTTTGCTTGTAAAGATATGGTAAAAACATTTCAAAGGTCAGCAGTCTGAGCTGTCAACAGGATTCCTTTTCCACATGGGCTGCAGGATTCATCTAGGTTTGACAGAAAGGTTGGAAATAGGAAAAAAATGGCAAAAAAGAAACAAAATGAGTGAGGCTTGCAGCCAGCTATATGGAAGGCAGATTTTTAGGGATGAAATGTCAGATGACATCCAAGCTATAAAAAAAACCTGACACTTTGGAATGCTTTTCTTACAACAATTTCTTTATCTTGACTGCTGCTATATGTGATTTTTGAAAGACTTCTGACATCTAATTTCTAAAGCTTTGTGCATAAACAATAACTAGTGTGTTTAATCCCTTCAGGACAGGGACATTCTTCTTTTGTGCATGCATAATAATTAGACCTAGCATAATTCAGAACCTCTAGATGCTGCATGCATGGGATACTGTAGCACTCAAAGCTAAATGCCTGGCATTTTTCCTTTAGTTCAATTTGAAAATATTACTCTTATTCTTTTCATACTGCCCAACAAAAGAATATGGTCTTCACAAGTGGAATTGTCCCTTTCTACCCACCGCAAAGCCTTACAGGTGTATTTCTCCTGAACACATACTACAAGCAAGCCTTTGGAACAAAGCATGACATGGAATTAGCTCATCAAGAGAAACTCTGGCAGATGTCCATGACACTGCTGAATGAAAGCATTTGTCAGAGCTAACACACAGCCAGGCATCCATGGACAGACAGGGAAGCACTTGCTAATCACCTCCCAAGTCTTCTCATTGACTTGACTGAGCCTGGCACGAAGATACAGCAAGTGAAACCTCTGCTCTGCAGAGACGATGCTTGCACGTAGAGACGTTAGCTCTTCCTGACAGGAAATTGCTTTTCCCCCCTTAATGTTTCCACAAAGAAATGGTAAGATGCAGGAAATATTTCTGTGAGTTTGGCATCTAATGTGCATAAAGCTTCAACAGTCCCCCGTAAGCAGGTAGGACTAGGTGAAAGAGTTGGCATGCACTTCAACTCTGAGCAGCCATAGCAGCACCCCTTGGCACGCCTGATATGCAACACTGACTAGATTTTCCTGACAACCACACTTTGGGTGGATTGACAGAGACAGCTGTGAAGGAAGAAGAGATGTTTGCAATACAGCGTTTCTTTTGGCCTTAGCAACATAATTCACGTTTCAATAGTGAAAACTTTCTGCCTAAATTTGTGGAATCAAGTAATCCTCAATGTTCTATAAGCAATTAGAACTGTGAAATTCAAATTGATGTTCTTCAGCTTATTTATGTTAAATATGCTAAGAACAACCTTTCTTCAGTGGAAAGAGACATTCCACCTCCTGAAGCTTAACTGCCTTTTTCCATTGCATTGCATCAGGAAAGGAAATCCCATAACTTTCTGCCTGAGATAAGCACATAATAAGCTCCCTAAATCTAACAGATATCTCTACCTTTTAAGCTGATCTGGGGAGCACTTTTTGTAGTCTAAAATATTCGGCTAAGGAAGAACATGAAGGAGTGCCTGGGGACACCCAGAAACTGATTGGCTTTATCTCTTCCTGCTCCACCTGCACCAGTGTGACCAACATTCCCCGGGACAGTGTGGGAGTGTGCAGCTGGCCAGGGAACAACCTGCCACTAATAGGAAGAGCACTGGACACCTCAAGCCTTCAAACGTCTCACTCTTTCCTCCTGGTGGGACCCAAACGCCTTACAGCACAGAGTAAGCTTGTCTATAAGCAGTAAAGAAACTTTTACTTCTAACACACACAATCCCTCTGAAGTATCATTTGGGGAACTCTTTAGGCATTGTTAAAGAATGCCACAAGCCCAGTTAAAATTTACACATATATAAATTGTCTTTAAGAGGAGACAGTGTCAAAATACAGGAAAACACACAACACCCTTCCAAGACTTCTGGAAATATCCAGGCCTTACCAGGATTTAAGTCTGACATATCTATTTCTTATGTTTCATCTTGTCAAGATGAACTTGCTCAATTTTAATAAATATATATTCATTGTCAGAGGCACAGTTGACTCAGATACAAGACATACTTTCCAGGAATTGCTGTACATAAAACAGCATACACAAAAAGTGCGATGCGTGACTGTCAAGATACATAGTCTGAAACTTAAGAGGTAATTGTTTGTAATTCAACTTGATAATTGTTTGTAATTCAACTGGATAAAAAAAAGAATTATTTGAAGTAATCATAAATTGTTGTGAACTCATTAGATGGTACCTGTTTAATACTTATAGGTATAACTTCTATCGGTTTTTTTGCCAGAATAGCAGATCACATGATTTATAAAAACATTTGTTGAAAGTGTAATAATCACTTCGGGCAATAATAAATGCTTTACAAACCACAAAATAATTGAGACCATCTTCACAGTTTAAGCTACCCCAGCTAGTTGCATTGTCTCAGTTGGTGGAACAGGAAGATCTCATGGAGACAACTGAAGTGGGCTTAATGCCTCAGCTAGTGTGCAGAAAGGCTGGCTACCTCACCCTGAGCTAGTGTGCAGAAAAGTGCATGTCATCATGACTCAGATAGTCCAAACCAACACACTGTAACATTTAGAGAACCATCTTCAGAATAAAATTCCTGTTTCACAGGTTTCCTTTCTCCCCGCCTCTGACCAAATGAGATCATTGTGTTTTGACTTGAGAGAAAAAGGCAACATATCATATACTTTCATTTTAACATAATTAGTACTATAAGCCTTTGACTTCTTTGGTTTGCTTTACAGCTTGAACACAACTTCTCCACTACCAAATTAGAGATGGAGCTTCTTGCAGATGCAAATTACTTGATGACTTGGTAAGATACATTTACTGTCTATATTCTACAGAGACAGAAAAAAGTATTGAGTTAGTAAAAAAAACCCTACAAGACAAACTCCTGACCTTATTGACACCCACTGATCTCTTCCTTTTACACACTTGAGTCAGTAAGAACAAATTCCACTCAAGATCTTCCTGACAATAAAAATGTATTCTCTAAGTGGGAAAGATTTTCTCTAATTGGAGACTTGATTTCCTTAACTCATGTATTTATTATATATATTGGTATGAGCATCAGAATATTTTGCAAAGGTGAAAAAGTATTCGTATTATACGACACAGCATGTTACAGCAGAGTTCAGCCAAGTAATCTGTGGATAAAAATCTTTGTTCTAGGGGTAAATTGTTGAAGATCACAGAATCACAGAGTGGTTTGGGTTGGAAAGACTTTAAAGCCCATCTCATATCAATCCCCTGCCATGGGTAGGGACACCTTCCACTAGATCAGGTTACTAAGAGCTCCAAAGATTACCTGAACTGTCTTGAGTGTAGTTGACCCACTGAATGTTTGCTTAAGTAACTATGAATCTAAAAAAACCTGCAACGCCAAGTTCTTTATCTGGAGCTGCTGCTTGAGTCATTTATTAGAGCAACCCAGTTCATAAAATCAGATCTTCTCTAAAGTGCAATGTCTTTTGCTCTCTGCTTACAGATTCTCTCTTATTTTGCCTGATATCAAAAGTATTAACTAATGTTCATTGATACTGAAATGCTAACATAACTATACAATATAGAGTAATCAATATATCGTTAAAACCAGTGAAATAAAATTACTCTATTACCAAAATTGTAAACTTTTCAAACACCCGTTTGGTTAGATATTTCTAAAATATCTAGATATTTCTGTTGTTTAGACATTTCTAAAAAAAGTAAAAAGACTCCATCATTACTAGTCGCATTCAGTTTTTACCCATCCTCAGATCTGATTTTCCCCCTGTACTCCTAGAGGTGTACACACTAATTCAGGACTTAAAAACCTTGTTTCCAAATTCCAGCATAATTATTTAGAAATTACTTCTGAAAAGTCAGTTTATTTTTAGAAAGTTATCACTTATCTTTTCCCAAAAGAATTAAGGACTTAATCACTGCATCCTTTTTAGACTGTTCATGAATTGATCACTTCTCTAGAGAAGCAGATTTTTATACCCTCTGTTACTGTCTGTTGGGATTTAATTTTCTCCTTAAGGCAGGCTGAAACCTGTTCTTTGTGATTACAAACAGGTCTCGCACAAGCCTTGAGCATCACCTGAAGTGGATGGCAAACGCGCACTTTCCCAGCAGCAGCAGCTCAGTGTGACACAAGGTCAGCTCCCAGCCCTGGCTCGCCTTGCTGAGTCCCTGCGGCCTCACTACCCCATTCTCTTCCACCAGATTTGTCCTCTCAGAGGACACAGGTAATACTTAAGCAGACTTACAACTTCATAGTTCTGAAATCCTGTGTCCAAGAAGTGGTGAACATTTCTTTAGCAATTGCTGCCTATGAACACAAAGTCTGTAACACACAAAGGCTGAAGAGCACAGACACACAAAGGTAAGACACTTACACAGGTAAGGTAACATGTCAAGGAATTTAGCAATATACTCGCATCAAGTAAGACTCCCGTGGAAAGAAATGCTGTGTCACTTCCTGGGACAGACTTCTCAGCAGATACTTGGCCTGTGCAAGCTCCTGATTACCTCTGCTCTCTGAGGTGACCTCCCACCTGGTTCAGTTTTCTCAGCAGAATCCCATGCCTTGAATGCAAAGCCCTCCCCAGCCTGGCAGGGGCTTCTTTCCTGCAAGGAGCTTGCCTCATTTCCTCTTAGCCAAGAGCTTAGCTATGTGAAAAATAGTTCCTACTTGGACTTCAGATTTGCTGAGCTGGTGAAGAGCTTGGGGTGGGTTCATAAGTGGTGAGGCATTTCTGGGTACAATATAAGGATAGCTCAAGGAAAACAGTGAGACATGGATTCTGTATAAGTGGCTTGTAAAGCTCAGGAGTCTGTTATCACAAAGGCTATGGTTCATATCTCACTCCTATTGAGATAATTATACTCTCAGGAACAGCACAGGAACAACCTGGGATAAAAGGCTCAGATGCAGAAGGCTCAGTGGTTTTGGCTGAAGAGGAGAGGATCAGACTGGGCTGAAAACTCTTCATACAAAGTCAGATGTGTTTCTATGCCTACGGTGCAAGGCTGAGCATCTCTGGCTTCCATTTTGTATAACCCGTGGCAATTAACTGATGAAAGTAGGGACAAGTGTGACAAGAGTTGTATAGAGAAAGGGGCAAGGCCAAAAGAAAACTAAACACATAGAACACCTCTAACTTCAAAATTGCATGACCTTAAGTATTCTGCTGTGCATTCGGAGGTCTAACTCCAAAGAATTATTTCAGCTGAAAAAAGATCTTGTAACATTCTGTAGATAAAACTTTCAGTAACTTGTATGTTTAATCTTGGGAGCAAAATTAGGCCTGTGCTGAACACTAGGAAGTTCCAGAAGTAACTCTGGCTGATTTAACACAGTTTATAATGTGAGGCCCCAAACTGCCATGTCCTAAGTCAGAATGCCTTGATGCAGTTAGGGAGACGATTAAGTAAAAATTGCAGAATTCTTTTTTGCGTATAAACTGCCTGGATGGCCACTGATCCATAGGCATGCCCTCAGCAGAACAGCAGACTGCCAAAGATGGCAATATCCCAATTTAAGACTAAAGTAGGATTCAAATTTTTAAATTGCTTTCTCTCTTCCTCAAAAAACTGCATTTCATGCCCTGTGTCTTCAAGCTAGGTATAACATTCATTTGCTACATATAGCTGTTATTAATCTTAATTTCTTATTATCAGTAAAGAAAGCCATGAAAAATGGGGGTACTTTGCATGCTTGTAATGGGTTGAATAGAACATTCAAAGCTCCAGAATTACAAAGTCTATTCCTACAAAAGTTTATGCAAGTAGAGAGCTTGAAGCACACAAGTAATGCTGGTCTCTTACAGGCTGTAAGTAGCCACACAGGTTTGGCAGGGTCAGGATTGTCAGGTACATGTAGTGTAGGACTCAACCATTAGACAGGCACTCAAATGCATTCAATAAGCCCCTATTTGCTCACTTGCAAACTCATTTTCATCATTAGAGATTCACACCCCACAAGGTCTTGCTAGCACACTCTGCAGGCTATAACTATTAGCTACTACAAAAATAAATGTAGTAAGGAAAATACAGCCTTATATGAATAACTTGCATGACTTTTGTGTAGCAAAGCTATCTGTTATTGAGTAGTGCAAAAGACACACCCCACAACATTCAGGCAGTTAAATATTTTTAATAAGTCTAAGGCTTTTATATTTAGTTTTCTGCTGTATAGAACACATCCTAAGTTATAAAGATGAATCCAGCCCAGCCTCTGCTCCATAGCCTATCCATCTTGTTGATCAATATGCATATTTTACATCAGGACATAAAATGCATTATTATATAAAAAAGCACAGGAATCTATTGTTAGAGCACTGTGCAGCCTAAAAGCTCCCCGGGGAGACACATGCAGGTTGGCAGGGCCTTTGTGGTCCACAGCTCAGCACAACAGAACCTAACTGAGGGAACAGGGTAAACCAGAGCCCAGGTCCAAAGGTGCTTCCAGAGTCCAGAGGCAGGTTCAGGACTGGGCTGAGAGGGCAGCCTACAACTCAGGGGCCAGAGGAACAGCAGCCACAGCTAGGCCAGTCCCAGACACCACTGCTCCTTCCCCAGGGCCTCAGGACTGAGGTTAAATAGAGACCCCAGTCTGGGCTAGGGGGAAAAGGAGGCCCCAGGTGAGGGTGATCAGGGCCATTAAGGCTTTTTAAAGCCCTCAGGGCCCTAACACCCATTACCTCTTTGTAAGACAGAGAATTTGGTGTGTAATTGAGTTCAGTGAGAGCATGCATGGTCAGATAATGCTTCTGGTGCCCATTATAGTGATAACATAGTGTTAAGTGTTGGTGAAAAAAACTTTTAGGAGCAATATATAAAGATCAAACACAAAGCCCTGTCTCTGTCAAGACTTTGGCTAGATGGAGTGGTTTCTTGTTTTACACTGTACCAAGGGATCTTTAAAAACCAAAGTCAATTAGCATTCTAGGATTCTAACTGATCCTAAGGGTACTTTATTGATAGTCCTCTAAGAAAACTAACTTTATTCTTCTGTTTTCTGATCAAGTGCAGTGATCTACCAGGAGGTATGTTTGGCTAGGGAAGCCTACAGGAAAGAAAATGGTTTTTGTCAGTTTTTGTCCATGGGCCTGTTTTGGTAGAAGCCAGAGAAAGCTGAGGGTAGGGAAGTAGGGGCAGAAATACTTTTTCATTTTACAAAAGGCCTGGACAGGGCAGCAGCAGGTTTCCTTGGTTGCTTTTTTAAAGCAGGGTGGCTGGAACTTTAGGGATTGTGTTCAGGGCTCAGCAGAGAGGCTAAACTCCTGAAGACTCTGGAGAAACTGCTGCAGGGTTGTCTACTGGCTGGTGACACAAGTGTTTTCACGAGCCCCCAACATGACAGCGGTGTTGGGATCCAGCAGCAATCTGCAGGGGAAAGACACCTGACCCTTAGTGAGTACAGCATGATGTGAGGGAAGTGAGACTGTTGGCTCCTCTGGCAGTAGAGAGAGTCCTTCCACCTGACAATGTCAGAAACAACAAAAACTATCAGATTTAACAGTGGAGGAGGTGCTTATGTCCTGAGATTGTATGTCCCTGTTTTCTATTGCTATGTGAAAGAACTCGATATTTTACTAGCAAAATGCTGCATTGACTTCAAATTTCTCTCCTGTCTCCAAGTCAGCAGAGTGACCTTCCACAGAAACTACTCATCTATATCCATGTCATGGGAAACGAGTGCATGGCTGTAAATTGCATTCAGCAGGTGTCTGATTGTTAGTTTATTGGTGTCAAAAGTTGACAGGAAACTGAAATTGGCAACACAGGGTAAATGTATGCCATTTTGGAGAATGGACATGCAGTATTTGAAAACTTTTCTTTCTTATTATGCTGTAGCAAAAAGCCCAGCTCTCAAGTGCTGTCAACTCCAATTTGAAGTCCTCTGAACCTTTTGCTGCTCCCCACCACCACCTTAGCAAGGCCTGTAAGTTTCAAATGGGGCTTCAGATAAAAGAATAGGCTGCCTAAGCCTTTACTGTATTTTTAGGAACTGAGGAGAGCATAAAGCAACATTATAAACATAAAAATGTTGAGCAAATTGTTTGCAGAAGAACTGAGCAGGTAGTCGTATTGCTCTCCAACTGTGGCTTTGAAAATCCTTAATTTCTGAGCTGAGGAAGTTTTGGCCATTGTTGGAATCTTCTGGGGAGAACCACCAGCAGCAGGAGGACATGGGATCCAATCTCTGCAGCACAAGCTGGCTTATTCCCTGAGATCACCCATTCCTGATTTACACAACAGGAGTTGCTAATGCCAAGGAAGAGGTAACTGAGATCTTGGTAGAGACTTCAGCGGACACCTTAGGTTGAATTTTGTCCCCATAGGGAACATGTGGGCAACAGGAGAGCGAGAAGGAAGCAGCAGCTCAGATATGACATCAATGGGGCAGGCAGGAGATATCTGCCTGCAGTGACAGGAGACAAATCTGTGGGACACAGTGAGAAGGAAGGATGGTGAAGAAGGTGTCCAGAAAGCCTGAGTGGAAACAGTCATTAGACGGGAGGGATGCAGGACTATGTGTGTCGCCCAGGATGCTGGTTGATGTCAGGGACGCAGGATGGGTTTCCCGGGATGCTGGTTGATGTCACGGATGCAGGCTGGGTTGCCCGGGATGACGGTCGGCGGCAGATCCGCCCCGTGGGCGTGCCCGGGCGTGTCGCGGTCCCGCCGGCCCCGCCC
>VZRJ01012909.1:84591-113397 GCA_013397565.1 Ptilonorhynchus violaceus
TTTTTTTTAATGGGTGGCCCTCCGGTCAGAATTATGAATACGTAAGTCTGACAATGGGAACAGTCAGGGTGTTTGAGGACACCCATCTCTTATGTATGTAATACTGTAGCTCTAGTAACCTTAGCTACTTGGTTTTGTTGTTCTAGCAGTGTGCTCTAAATCTTTAGTAGGGTACTAAGTCATAAATCTGTTTGGAAGTCTGAGTTATGTTTTGGAATTTCAGATGGGTGGGAGGTCTGTCTTAGGGATTAGGACACAGCTTACCTCTAGGGTTCAGGATGGATCTTTTAAAGATTTAACAGTCTATCTGTTTGGATTCTTTCCAAGAAATGAAAAATGGAATTTCCTGAAGGATGAAGCATGTTGGTCTCCCTCTATCTGTTAGTGTTCAGAGTGCTGGTCAACAGAAAAGGCTCAGAGAATGCAAACTTTTCAACAGTTGAAGTACACAGCACTCCAGCTGCATTTCTGGAAAACCAAAACCCTGCAGTTAAATAGTTACTAATGATTGTTGCATCTACTTAGCCTTGTAAACTGGCTCGGTAGGATCGGGTAGCATCTCACTGACATTTTAACTATTACCAGGAAGTGAACCATAACGTTGAAGGAGAAAGTCTGCACAGAATCAATTCATAGTGTCAGAAGCCCACTGAATAGTGAAGCTGCTTTCCACAGACAGTGTTCGAAAGTATGTGAAACAAGCTGGTTTTCATCTGTCTGCAGTCCCTTGGGTTAAACAGGGTGAATGTCAGGGAATCAGGGTTGCTCTTTTCGTGGGGTGTGTGATCCTAAAGAGTGTATTGATTACCTTTCTCTATGCAGGAAATAAAATGTAGTCAGGATACAGGAACAGCAGATCCAGCATCATGCTGCTGCTGTGGAGGAGTTGTGGTCACCTGGGCACACTGCAGCAGTAGTTCTGTTGGCTGAAGTTAATCAGGTGCAGCAACAATCCTAAGTAATTTTTTTCCCCTGCATTCTTACTGTCTAAGGCATGAATTATATGTGTGAAGGTTTATAGGGTTTTCTGCAATTTCATTTCAGAAACAAGGTTTTAAAACTGAAGTTCTTGTTGTTTTGGTTTGCCTGGTCTCTAGTACAGACAGTGTGCTAGTACTATGCAGAAATTGAACTCTGAAAACAGTAATATTCTTTATCTTCCTACTCTGGGGGTTCCCTAGACGTATTTTCTTAGGGATACAAGTTAAATCCCTTTAGGTGAATGTAGTATTTTGCAGGCAGGTAACGTGTTGTGGTGTGAAGAGCAATTCATTTTGGAGCCGCATCTGTCCTGCTGCAGCAGTGAGGAAACAGTTACTGGTGCTGGTATTGAGGCTGCATTTGATGTTTCAGAATATTTTTTGCATAATTTTCTGTCTTATGTCAGAAAGCAAAGCACATGGCAGGCATTCATCAGTCCTTCACATTACGACCAAATTTGAGGCATTCTGGGTTGTTTCCAGGTACAACACTGTGCTGGATGTGCAGAAGTGCATTTGAGGTGACCTAACCTGTTGAACTTGGTCTGGTTTCCACCTGGAAAATGACATCATTGGGTTTTCTGTCCCTCCTCTTTAGGCAGGATGTGCTCAGTGAGTCAGACTGAGAGACTGTCCCTGGTTTTGCTGTTTGTGCTGGGGTGATGAAAATCTTTATGGCTCAATAGTGACCCAGCTCTTCGTAAGCTGCCATGTAAATGCCCTGTGTTGGGAGCTGCCCGAGGCTGTCTCCATGCCCAGAGTGATTCTAAGTGTCAGGAATATTGTGTTAGTTGTTGCTCCCACTTTTATCCACCTGTTGGTACTGCATCGTGTAGGGTCTTCTGTGGGCATGTTGGTGAGCACTCGGGTGTGGTTTCCCTAGAGCTCATGGAGGTGGAAGATAGATTACTTCTGATTATCTGTGTCTTGAAGTAACACAGGTAGTTTTAGCTACAAACTCTGCTTGCATGTCTAAGTGCCAAGCTTGGATAAAAGGCAGAAGTGTATTTGTACACTTTATGTACAGAAGTGTGTTTGTACACAATGTATGGTCCTGTCTTGCACAGCTTTGTGTGATCAACAGGAGCTTGAGAAATTGATTAAAATGCCAGTGAATCTTGAGCTGTCTTTGCACTATGAAGAGCTTGATTTAATTGCCTGGGGATGCCGAAACATCATCAAGATGAGGGAAGTGTTTTGAAATGGATTTATAATATTCTGCTAAGAGCTGTGAAGGATTTCACTGGAAATTTATTCCTCTCCTTTGCTGGAGAGCAGATACAGGAGATCTTGAATGTCTAGCAGTGTTATATTTTCAATAAGGGATAGGCTTACTTACCTGCCTTAAAGGACCCTGAGAGGTGGGTTTCAAATTTCCATAAAACTCATTGCTCCATAATAATACACAGGGTGTTCAGTGTGATTGAAATAATCAGTCTTGAGGAGATGAGCTAATTGCCTCATAAGGGTCACTCCTGCTTAGTGATTGCGTGATCTCATGCTTACAGAAGGTAAGCATCAAGCTCATTGTATTACATTTTGGAGGTAAAGCTCTGTAAATCCAGGCATTTTCCTGAATAATGAGGATCCAGCCTTTTATATACTTTGTAGGAATGATGAAGTACCTTTTTTTCCCCCTTGTTTTTAATTAATAGTTTAATTCTTCCTAAATATGAAGGTCTGAATGGATGACCCATGTTTTTCATGAATAAAGGGGAACTCACTTCATCCTCTTTGATCTTTGAAAGAATGGATTATGTTATGCTGAGTTCTTTGCTCTGACTCTTCAGATTTATTTTGGATTGTTCTTCATAAGTGGGTTTTCTTTTCCTTTCAGTTAACAAAGGAACAAAGATTTAAAGGTTTGCGTTAGGTGCTTTAAAAATGTTACAGGATCAGAATAATTCTTGTGAGATTTTTCACTTTCTTCTGTTCAGCAACTGGCAGGGTAACTCATTTGGTGTTAGATATCTAAATAGACACATGTGTGTATATTTAATGCAATTCATTAATCCTGTGACATGACGGAAGTATTTTTGAATGGAAGAATGATGCCTTTTGCACTTGTTCCACACTTGAGTACACCTATTGCTCCTAGAAGCCAGCAGGGGAAAAGTGGTTGTGAGCCTCAAATGGAAAAGTGGACAGGCAGGCAAAGTGTAAGATCCCAAGTACCCTGTTTGCCACTTTTACAATTTTGCTGCCTTGCTTCTAGGTGTCTCCAGAATAAAGAGATTAAAAATTTAAACTTGGTGTGTTGAAACTCACTCTGATGTTTTGCTCTGAGGCTACTGTAGCTGGTGCCAGTGGTGTCAGAGTTGCACTTGGGGCAGGCTGGTGTCCTGTTCCTGGAAGCTGGGCTGTCCTCTGTTCCTTCCTGTGACATGGCCAGGAGCACCACCTGGCCTGTAAATAACAGAAATTCTGCTTTATTAACAAAAAACATAAACACAGAGTTGTGTGTGATTTTTTGTGTCAAAACTTGAATTCTTGAGTTCCTTTCTGATGTGAATTATTCTCTACAACTGCCAGAGATGAAGAAAACTCCAGGTTTGAATTTTTCACCCTATATTGTCCTAAATGGGGCAAAAGGGGAAAATCAAATGTAGACATGTCCTTCCTCTGTCTACTTTTCTGGTAAGAAACTTTGAAGGGAATCACAAGTGTTTCTTCAGCAAAATGCTGTGAAGAATGCAGCAAGTAAAAATGTAATGCTTACCTTGTACTTGCTTGTCACTGTCTCTGAAACCTGAGGTTGAGGGCGTTTCCTCAACTTTACAGAAAACAAAAGGATAGTGGGAAATTGGAGTTACTGTGGCTGTATCTAAAGCCTTGAGATGTCTCTTCAAGTGCAGAATCTGTGCTTCAGTGCTTTAATGACTGAATAGAAGAATACTAGGATTTATTTTCTGTACTTCAAAACTGTAGTTGCAACATCAAAAGGCAGTAAACTGTGTAATCCCCCTCCCAGGGGAGGACGTTTGTAAGCCCGGTGGTGGGGAAGAGCAGAGAAAGACATTGCCTTGTGGTGCTTGTGCTGAGGAATTTTCTAAGGAAGACCTTTCATTTTCAGCTCACGTGTTCCCTCTTGAGACCTTGTAACTGTCATGAGATAGAAGAAGTGATTTCTCACTAGACAAAGGTGACTTTCTCTGGTTGTTTGTAAACCATTTTTTGTAACTCTTTTTAGCCTGGGAAGAGTGCCTGTTGAGGGTGATGTGGTGGGTGGGAGAGACGCAGGGAGGGAAGGAGGGCAAAAGAAGCAGAGCTGGAGTGCCAAACAATAGTCATGTTGCAGGTTGGAGGCAAAAAACTTGGAAGTCTCTTAACTCTTTAGCCCAGTATTCTATTCCCTGGGCAAGGTCGCTGTAGTACACCCATGTACAAGCCTTCCAGGTCTGAAGAGATTTGTGGCTGTGCGAATCTCCCCTTTGGAGGAGAAAGTGGAGCAGTGGTGCTGGTTACCAGTGGAAGGGGATGGCATGTTTTCAGTAGCTAAAATGTTAATGGCAGACTAAACCTCTGTTTATGAAATAGAACAGCAGTTTTGCAGTAGTTGCACTCCCTTAAGGGTGCTGCAGTTTTTTGGGTTCTCTCTGACTGAAGGTAGTATGTCACAGCTGTTACTAAAATTCCTTCTTGTCTCCTTTCTCTCCTTTAATCAATAATGAGCATTTTCACGAAGAGCAAATTTTTTTCTTGTTTCCAGGTGTTCTGTTGTGGACTAGATTAAAGTCTTGTACTTTACTTGGGGCTATCAAGAAATGATCCCTTTCCTCACATGTAGAAGGTGCCTGCAGCACAAAAACCTGGGGTGCCGTTGAGCGGTTCGATGGTCTCCAAACCTGCAGTGCCTGTAGGACAGCCTGGGAATGGTTCCTTGTTGCTTTGATGATTTCACAGTAAAGTGATCAGCTGTTAGAGGAAACCTTTTTCTTCCACGTATGAGTGTGATTTGTTTAGAGAGTGGTCTGCATTTGCTGTAAGAGGAGATTTCACTGGGATGTGAGTGGGCATGCTCACTTTCATTTCTAGCTAAACAGCTATATTTGTTTTATTAGAAACCTGCATTAACAGTAATGTCAATGCTAAAGGGAGTGCTGCCTAATTAGCTGAAATATCTAGGTGCTGCCAAGGCATTCAATTTGTTGACAACCCAACCCTGAACAACCCGAAGTGGGATTTTTAAAGGGCTTTTTTTTTTTTAAGAAATACATCCTTCTGTAGACTGGTTGTCGTATGTGTGCATGTCAAGTTGGACTCCCGGTGGAGACATGGCAGTGTCAAACAATTTTTTTTTAAATCTTGGCAGCAAGATGGGTGAAAGTGTTGGTTGTCAGCTTCTAAAAGCGAGTGGGTTTGTGGTGTAGAAGGTAAGTGAGAATTATGGCTTCCAGTGTAAAGTTGCCAAGCGCTCACTCAGAAAGATGCTGTCAATGTTTCTAACCAGAAAAGAAACTGAATTTGGAAAATACCAGCCTGTGATAGTAAGTATGTGTAGGAAATAGCTCTGCTTCTCTGCAAACTGCTGTTGTGATAATTACTCCTTCCTTCTGCGTTGACAGCACGTTGCTGACTAGCAGCCTGAGCAAAGATAAGGTTCTGGGGAAGGTACATACATGAACATATCAGTAATAACCACACTCCTGGTAGCTTTGTAAGGCTGGAATACTTCTAAAATACAATTTGCTGGTTTTACCTGATCTACCACAGTAGTCTCTTGGATAGGGCTTTGACAGTGGTATTTATTAAGTGTGAAAATAGAGACCTTGGATGTTATAAATTTCCAGGACTAGCAGTCTTTGATCGGAGGGTTTGCTTTGACAGAGAACAAAAATAGCATGTATTTTAGCAGTGAAAACACACATTTCTACTGTTATAGACAAATTTCTGCACTCCAGCAGTGCAAGCATGCTTTGTAAGTTGCCAAGTGACCTTCCCAGATTGGATTTAGGTATTGGAAAGTTTGGGACTGTTGCTGGGTAATCCTGGAAGCAGCAGTAGGAAATGTGTAACCATTTGTCCCTCTTTCACCTCTGAAACTCAGCAGCTTTTCGACAGTAGTTTCTTATGAAAGCCATAACAAGGTGATTGCTCCGGTGCTTCACTAATGAGTAAATTAAATCTGTGGAAGTCATGCTACAGTCCCTTGTGGAATTGTAAATGGTTTGAGAGAGGTTTGGGTGCAGCTTCTGGGGAACTGAACCTTCACATGCTCTGAGAGGCTGGAGTAGAGCAAAGTAGCTGAAAACTGTTGGATGAAAATGGATTTATTATTTCTGTGCACTGCAGTTTAGTAGGAGGTAACTCTATCCTTTTCATTGTGTTGACTGTTGCTAGGATTAGATATTCCAAGTAAACTGCCAGATGCCTGTAAATAGTGTCTTGATTTGGTGTTTCATACTGACCTGTGATATTTGATGATTTCTCTCTAAATTTTTCATCTAGGATTACTCTGTCTTGGAAAATATTTCTCGTGTTATTATGGTTCCATTTGAATTCCACTTTTTCGAAGTGGAAATCTGTAGATGGTGCACAGTAGTTTATGCTTTTAAATTATGTGGGCTTTGATTTAATGTCAAGTGTTGACTAAAATGATGTTTTCCACAGCATATGAAGTAATAGTAAAGAAGAGGCCTGCAGGAAGATGTGTGAACTTTAGGAATAGATTTTACAAATTTTTTTTTCTAGAGGAGATTGTGTTTCTGTTCTCATTATTAATGCTATTGCAGCAATTTTCTGCAGCGAAAGAAGAGCAGGTACAAATGGAAATGGAGAATTGAAGCAAATGTGGGTGAGAGAAAGTAATCTCTCTCCCACCTTCCACTTCTGAGTAACAGAGAAACCATCACAAGGAAAATTAAGGAGAAAACTGCAGTGCCCAGAGTCCAAGCACTGACACTTCTTGATGCTTTTGTGCAAGTGAACATTTCTTTTCCTCCAATCTTCTCATTACCTGCATAAAATTAAGTAACAAATAAGTGATTTTGCTTTTTTTCCAGGATGTGAGGAATCAAAGGGTCCAAATTTGGGGGAGCTCTGAAACCCCAGACAAACTTTGTGGCCAGTGTTCAGCCTCAGTCGTGTTCAGTTATACCTTTCTCTGTCGCGTTTAGTGGTCTTTCAAAATACTACACAAAGATTTGTGTGTCCCTTGTATTTTGGCAGCCAGCATCAAGTGCATTCCAGCCCTGTAATATATGACACTGATGGCTGTCGTGTAAACCTTAGCATGAGTTGCAGGATCACCTGAGTTGTTCTCTTCACATGTCTTCAACTTAAATAATCCATGAGTTTGTGCTGGACCTCTGCAAGGTCATTCTGTGGTCCTCTCCATGAGAGAAAACAAAGGAAAAATAAATGTGGTGAAAGTAATCAAAGTGGCAGATGATATGTGAATTGCAGAAGGTGGAAGTAAAAGTGAAGCTGAAGTTTTCTGAAGGAACCACAAGTACTTTAGAAAGTAGTTGAGGATGTAGATGAGACATGTTATTGGTATCTAGAATGGTGAGATGAGTACTGGACAGAAAATCTTAGTTTGGTAAGAAAAAAAACCCCAAAACCAAAATAAGGACCTCAAAGCTGCAAGAGAATGCTTGTTAACTCTGGTATTTGAACATGTCCCTTCTCTCATAAGGTAGCAGCTCTTCATGGGAGTTGTTCTACTGGCCTTAAGCTGTTTTCCATATAAGGAGGTGCTCAATTTGCCCTAGAAAAAGCAGTTTGGTCCTTAACAGAATTTCTTGTGTTGTGTATTGTTCTCCTTTCATTGTGCATTGCGGATGTGCCTAAAGCCACAGTCAGGTTTACTTCTGTGAATCCCTTCTCTCTTGGGTGAAATACAATAAAACAGAAAATAGCGGGAAAAGAATGGTTTGGATTCAGAAACAGCTGTACAAGATCTTAGGAGTGAGGGAGGCAACTGAGAAACATCTCATGTTGGTTGATTGCTCCTCAGCGTTGAGGATATTCCTTGGGTGGGTGGAATTGTTTCCATTACTGATGCACTGGGCTTTTGTAAATTTAATCTTGAAAAATTAAAGCATGTTAAATATTGAGCTTTCCTGTATAAGGTATTGTTGATAAAGATGCATTCAAAGTGGAGAGCTCTGGGATGGGTTTTCTTTTTGCAAAGCTGTGCAGTTTCACACCTGGTTGTGTTTGAAGTGTTGCCTTTAAAGGCTGTAATGTACCCTCATCTAGGCTTGGTAATGTGTCCACTTGTGCACGAGCACATTTGAAATCTGGACTGTTGTTCTGCCTGTGCATAAGGGTAGATTCTTTCTTTTAGTTGTGCTAGAGCTCTGCAATGAGAAGATGTGAAGAGCAGGGAAAAAGAGGAAGTAGTTTTGTGGAAGAGCGTGTTTGTGCCCCAAAATTGGTTGCACTAGAAACTCTGCCACTGGATTTGATTAGCAAACATCATCTTCACAGAGCAAGTTGGTATTACCTAGTTTGGGAGCTATAGTTGTTCCTCTGTTCAGCGCAGTCAAAAGAGAATGTCAGGTGTTAGAAGCTGTGAGGGAAGGGATCAAATTCAGTGTTTTGCCACAGAAAGTTTCCATGGCATGTGCTCATCTTTAATAGTGTGGACTTGAAAAGATTCAGAGAAGGGCAGTAGAGGTGCTATAGGGATGACTTTTGTACAGAGGGTACTTATCTGCTACCTCTCTAGGGTAGGACTTGGTGGCCTACCCGTGCCACCATGCTTCAGGTCCTGTGTGCCACAAGATACTTGTGAAGTAGGTGATGTGAAAACAGTGTGTAGGCAGTAGTTGCTCACTGTGTCTTTCTGTGAATAAAACCGTTGCTTAAAGTTGGAAGTTGGTAGGAAAAAAAACCCCAAGCCCCCAAAAAACCTCCCAAAACAAACAAAACCACCTCATGTATGGTAAAAGCTATGGGACTCATGGTCACAAACAATTGTAGGTTGTGAAAGCCTATGTGTGTCTAAGGAGATGATGAACAGGTGACTGGAATGGAGATCCAGCAGAAGCTGCCTTGTGCGCTGGTCTCTGGCACAGAAACACTGTGGGCTGTGAGGAGAAAGGTAACACGCTCCTGCATCATCCTCTATTCCTCCCTGTCCATCTCCAGGGCTGTCTGTTCAAGGCACAATACCGGGATAAACAACCTTTGGGCTTGACTCACAGTTCTTACATGATGTTTTTGTATTCTTTGGAATTAAAAGGAAAGTGTTCTCCAAGGAATTTCCTCATCAGGAATGCCCTGTAGTAGTGTTTCACTATGAGATGTAATACAGAAAGAATTTGAAGTATTTCTTCTTTAATTACATACTGTGCAGTTTTTGGTTATCTGAATTTAGCTGCTTTGTGGTATTTCTATGTAGATCTTCTAGTAACTCTGTGGAGTTACTGGATATATAACTTTGATTGTTAAGCCCAATGTATGACATTTTGCTGCAGAAAAATACCCCAGTGTTAATCCCAGCTCATAAGAGACAAGAAAAATAAGCTCCTTGTGTCACCATTTAATTAACCAAGGCAGATCAGGGTGCTGGCAGGGAGATGGTTTAGGAAAGGGTTAAACTGCAGTTTTGTGGTGTCCTGTCAGGACACTCCAAGTGGTAGTTCCAGACACTGATGGTACTTATATTGATAATTGCTGTCTAAATAGGTCCTTGGTATCTCTCCTATGTTTTCATGGATGCTCTTAGGCTCATCTGTGCTTATGCTACTTTGGAGTCATAATCTACACATCTGAGAGCATTTTTGACAAAGAATAATTTAAAGCACATTTCTCGTTAAGTACAAATGAAACATTTGGAAGGTATTTTTTTATTAAGGTGATTCTGTCTCTGTGACAGGATGGCAATATTGCCTCATCCTGACAGATGGAATGGTCAGGCAGGGCTGCTAAGTTACTTACTCAAACCAAAGGAGTTGATGATGGGGGCAGACAACCCGTTTCTGATGTTTTTTTGAATTGAGCTGTTTTCTGGAATGCTAACCTTTTCCATACAATCTTGGATTCATGTAAAGGACAGCATACTGCATTAATCCCCTCTGATAATGTGTTTATGAGGTTTGTTTGAAGTCCATACTTTTTTTTTCTTTTGGTCAGCTTTGCCAAAGTTGACTCTTCAGTAATGCTATGCAGACAATCCTGAAAGTGAGGACATGTAAGTTTTCATGCCTTCTGTACTACCTGGATCATTTAGGAATGCTGCTTTTTGAATTCAGTGTCTAAATACGTGAAAGAGCTCCTTCAAAATGGGCAGGTACTGTGGTTAGAGCTGTCTGACTCTGCTTTCAGTTTTATCTCCTTCTGATTAGACTCTTTCTCTCATGATTTAGGTGTGCCGGACTGTTGTGCCTTCCCCCCAGCCCCCGACTTCCCTTTGCTGGTGAGGAAGTAATTAAACTTTTGGACCCTAAAATAAATGTTAAAAAAACCCTTCAGCTGCAGAGTTGTTAAGCTCTACTCTCTGTGCTTTGTCCTCTACTTTGTGTTCCCTGGCTGGGGAGGTTTGCAAGGCCAGAACGTCTTTTGGCTGCCTTTTCCTTCCGTAAGGCCTTTCCTAGGTGAGCTAGAGCAATCTCTTACACCTTTTTTTATCCCAAAGTACTGTATTTTCTTTTGAAAACCAGCTGCAACTTTCCTTTTCCTAGACCTTTCCTGCAAACTGTAGAATTGGTAGTTGTGTCTGAGGATTCTCTTTGCCCTGAGCCCTCCTCTTCCCTTTCCAAAAGTCTTTGAGTACCATTGGGGCCAAATTAAGTCCTTACATGCATGGGACGTGCATTAGGTGTTTGTAACTTAGACTGGCAGGGCTGTGTGTGCTCTTAGGCATAGCAGTAATGACCAGTACCTAGAAGGACTACATGGTATTATATTCATTAATCTAGCTGTAGTCTGGCTTTAATTCTGTGTAGATGCACAGAGAAGAAGCAATTTCTGTCAGGAGGGGGGAAAGTTCAAACACTAGGAGCTGCAGGAAGAGGTAGGGAAACAGATTGTAGGTTTTAGAGATTGTTGTAGAATACCAACACCAACTGCCTTAAGTTTGGTAAAAACATGCTTTAAACATAAAAGGCAAAGTGACTCAAAAGACAGCACCAGATGGATGAGATGTAGGAAATACTTTTCTAGTGGGAAATTTTTAAATAGGATAATTATGACAACCTCTTTAAAAACTTGCTCTAGAAGTCAGGATAATAGGTAGTTACACCTGGTAAGAGTCATGTATAATTAGGTGCCTGGACTATCTGGACTTTTATACAAAATTAGCAGAAGGTGGTGGAATAAATGTACTGCCGCTTCTTTTGTACAAAGTTGGGTTTTTTTTGCAAAAGTCTGCAAAGAGATCAGTCCTTTGTCTCTATTGGATAGATCATTACAGATACTGTTAATAAACCAGAAGTAACTGACAGATCAACAGTCTAAATGTTTGCCCTGTGCTGCTGTTCTGAGTCAAATGAGAGCAGTTTTGTGTAGGAACCTTGCGCTGATCTCTGGGCACTGGCTGTGTCAGCACTCTTCCTCGTGCTCACCAGGGTCTGATTAGAAGATAGAAAGAAAAACCCAAAAAAGTGTTTCAGAAATACCATAATTATATTTATTGGGAAGTCTGTCCACATGTGTTAGATTGGCACCAGCTATCCCTGTCTTTAATTATTTGATTTTGGTTGTTCACTTCTGCGGCTAAACTTCTTGTTAATCAGGAGAAATTTACACAAACCCCTGGTGCAGTGCTTGAGTACAGGAAGACAACCAGGGGTAGGGACTTTGGTGTTCCTGCATCCTTTCTGTAGCTGTTTTGGGAAGGGGATGGAGGATAAGAAGGTTGTGTGGCTGTTCAGCTGTTGGGGAGCAATGCCTCGGCAGTTCTCCTGCAGGACCTGCAGGGGAGTCACTTGTCATACTTGAGTGGCCAGTTGATTGTAAGCCCCGGTCACTTCCAAGGGCTTTTCCAAAGGCTGATAGCAAGAGCCAGCAACGTCTGTGCAGCAGATGGGATTTGCTGGAGGATGGCAGCATAGGGAAATTTGTGGTAAAACTCCGTGTGACACTGCATGGAAGGGAGGGAAGGTAATGCTGCTTTACCAAATCTCTCATCAGCTTTGTTTTCTGCATCTGTGGGATAGTGCCAGTGGCACAAACGTGGAGATGGCCATTGCCCATGTGTGACACAGCAGAAGGCATGGCACCTGCCAGGTCCTTGCCTTGGCTCATGACTGGCAAGGACAGATAAGATTTTGGGTGGTTTGGGCTTGTGGGTACTTCGGGTTTGTTTTTCCATGTGGATTTTGTGTTTTGTAAAGGGAAGCTCAGGCCTCCCCTTTGCCCTGTGCCAGAGGTGTTGAGCAGAGTTCCATGGTTATGCCTCCATTTCCATGACACTTGTGAGGAGCTGTTGTCTGTGGAACTTCCCTTCCCTGGCCGAATGTGGTTGGCAGTGGCCCAGGAGTTTGGAAGGCATTGGGGGTGCTCCAGTGGGGGATGTGTGTGCTTGGGAGCCTGTGCAGGGGCCGTGGAAGCAGAAGGCTCTGTAAGAAGAGGCCATGTGGAAGGGGCCAGCTGGTAACCTCAGGCTTCCGTGCCTGGAAACTGAGGGCATGGCAGTGGCCAGTGTCACCAGAATCACTTGCATGGGAAACCTGTGTGTAAGCAGCATTTCCCAAAAGCCTTTGTTCCCAGGCACATTGTCATTGGGGCTGGTGGAGATAAAGGGAGCTCTCCGGGGGTACAGACCCCTCCCAGGGAATTCACCCCTCCGGGATCAGACAGCTGCATGGGTGGAGGAAATGCCTTATGCAGAGCCTGCTTATTATTGCTTTGGTCCAGATTTTAATATCTGGGAATTTAACGGATCTGGGTTTACTTCTCTTTGCTGTATAACCGATAAAAGATCTTTGTCAGCCCATAGCCTGGCCAAATAAATCTTTTCAGTCACCACGGTGGAGAGGTGGTGGCAGCAAATGTGCTGAGGGAAGGGCAGAGCTTTTCCATTGGGAAAAAAGCTGGTCTGTTGGGAAGGAGCTGGGAGAAGCAAATGGTGGGACCAAGCCCAGCCTGGATTTGAAGGGAGGTGCCTGTAAAAATGAGCCTTGAGAAAATCTGGTCCTACTGGTGGCAATTCACCCCTGTCACATTAAACAGCACATTTTTGGGCAGATGCTGTGGTTGTGGGTGTTACCAAGGGACAGCACTGGGTCACATGCTGGGCCCTGGCTGGGGGCAGCGGGAGCGGAGAACCAGATGCTGGAGGAGGAATGGAATCACAGAACAGCAATGAGCAGCACCTGAGGGCTGTTCCAGTGAGCTTGGGGGGTTCCTGTGGCTCTTCTGTAGTTTTTCCCAGAGCACTGGGACATTTCCCGCACCAGGGGCTCTGCCACGTGCTGGGAGGACCAGTGACAGAGCTGGAAAAGCTGTCAGTGGCATCATATGGCGCTGTGTCATTCGTGTCTGGTGGGGCAGAGCCCTGGCCCAACTGTGGTGGCAGGTGGGGGCCTGGATCTGAAACGAGGTGCCTACTCAGTTCCTGGCCAGTGGAGCTTTGGGAGACTGGAGGGACCTGGCAAGGCTTCTTATCTTGGGGAGAAGAAGATGGGCGGAGTTGGAGGTTGTGTGCATGTTGAAAATCATCTGAAGGCTGAAGAAAAGACAATCGATGCCCGTTTTTGGTGAGGGGGTTTCTCCTTTTTTAGTCAGTTTGGGTATTTTTCTGCTGCTGGATGGAGCAGCATCAGAAACCCTTTGAGTTCTTCATTGTCAGCTTCTCTGTAGTGGTGCTTTCTGCTGTACTCCTTTCTGCTCACCTTCATGGGCTTCTTCAGTCTCTGAAGCTGGAGAGGAAGGAGGGAAGCAGTTCATTTTCCCAGACTCAAGTGGAGGAAAGGGGAGGTGCTGAGTGCTTCCTTACTTTAGCTAGGAGAAGGGACAGAGCTTCTTCCCATTCTAGGTATCTCCAGACCATTTGATTGTATCCAACCACAGAGTTGGTGAGATGGCACAGGCATTGTGAGACAACTTCCTGAATTGTAACTGCACAGCTGGGGAGCCCGGTGTGCAGGTATGGATTTCCTTGAAATCAATCCTTGCCTGCCTGCAGCCAGGTTCCACACCCTTTTATGGATTTCTTGGCTCATCTCCAGCTGTTTTCAGGATAAGCATATAAGCTGGAGATCTCAAGTTTTTTTGACTGGGTTAACACTGAGTTGTCATCATCTTACATTAATAGATGTGTGCGTGCCACATCTATTGGTGAGGCAGAAGAATAGTTAACTCTAGGGTGAGAAGGAGGGTTGTGTCCATGGCACAGGACGTTTGATCTGTGGCATCTGTCTCGCCCCTGTGTGGTGATTTGAATGTGAACCAGCAGGAGGAATGAACCTCAAACAAACCTTGAGAGAGATTTCAGGTCAGAGTTACAATTTTAATAGAAAGGTTACAATAAATGCAGTACTACAGAAACAAAACTGGCTTAAACGACAAGGTCAGAGTACAACCTGATACCCCGTTGACCTGGGTGGTAGGTGTAGTCCGATTAAGCAGTGCTGTTGAAGTGGTGGTTGAGAGCAGTGGTTCTTTGAAAGGTCTGGAACTGTGGGAAGTTCACCTTCTTCGATGGGTACCCAGTAGTGGTTCAAAGTCCTCAGAACTGTTCTTTTATCTGGTGCTTCTTAGGTGGTACCTCCCTCTGGGCGGGGATTTCCACAATGGAAATGATGTAATCCTATGAGTGATAGGATGTTTCTGGAGCTCTGTTTGACGCTTACCCAGTTTGGTAATGGGCCATTAGCAGAGATAATCGTCTCAGGATCGGTGGTGCTTCTGTTTCCCGGGGGAATTATCACAGTTGAGATAAGAAACAATACCCCACCTCATGGTCTGTGTCTCCTCAGCTGGTAGCCTGAGGGACCAGATGTGTAGCCAGCTACTGTGAACGACCTATTGATGTGGATGGTGATAGAATACATACTTGGTTACACCGAGGACACCCTGTCCATGCTGTCACCATGATGCCTTCCTTTTCTAGCCAAAGTTCTGCCAGTAAAACTTATTCCTTCTGTGTTACCGGCCTTCCAAGTATTAGTTGCCAGTGAACTTCTGGAAGTTTACTGGAGTCCTGTTTTTATAAGGTCACACTGAAGGAATTAAGTGGTGTCCCTGTAGAAGTGGTGTCAGTACGTAGAAGCCTGAACTTTAGATTTCTTATGATCTGGTTAGCTGGCAACTATCACTAGAGAGGGAACATCCATTCTGATTTTATGCAGTCATAATTACAACTTCATAACATCAAAGGTAGCTTTAATCTATGTGAAGCACTTCTCATATTATCCTTGCAGAATACGTGGCTAAACTCAAAACAAAAATGAAGTACAGTGTGAATTGCTTAGAACTCTTGTTTCCTCACCATTCTGGGGCTGTAAAGATCTTCATTAGTGTTTAATTAACCCCTGAACATCTAAGGATGCTCATTTTGCAGATGATCGCACTAGCGCTGTGGCAGTATTGGATGAAATTAGTTTTATGATGTTTCACAGTGAAGAGTAGCTCCTGGCAGGCTAAAGAAATAAAAGCATAGGAAGAATGTCTAGCTGAAATTATTGTTCCCCTAAGCCCTAAGTGGTACAAACTGAAAAAATTATTACCCACTGAATGGGAAGTCTTTTCTTCTATTCCTCTGAAGCAAAATAATATCCTGACACTTCCCTTTATCCAGTGATTTTTTGGAAAGCATTAATTAAAAAATAAATTCACAATTTCTTATGTGGATCTGAAGTCAGTTCCCTGAAGTGAATGTGCAGTATGAAAATCTAATAGGTGAGAAAAAAGACATTTATTACATAGCAGTTGGCATAAATTTTGCTTCTAATGAGGATAAAATACATGTAAATGAATAATTACAGTAAATTGTTGTAATTAGGATTTATTCATGACAAAGGTCTCATAATTATATAATCAACCATTGGTTTATTAAGATTTATAGTCTGAACTCTTAATTCCATTTTATTCCTTTAGAAGCAGGATTTGCTAGGGGAGGAGTGTTTTCAGGAAGCTGACTTGCTGCATGCTCTCAACTGTAGCTGTTTCCAAGTTTCTTCTTGTCAAAGCTGGAAGGCTTCCAGTGAGATGCTGTAAATGACTAAAAGTACTGTAATGTGGGTATCTAATAGTTGAAGGCATTCCTGAGTTGATACACTGGATCTGACAGTTTCTGGCTTGAAATTATAATAGATTTTCTCACTCTCAAGTTTTGAAAAGTTCTGGTTACAATTGAAAATGTTGTTTTCTCCTTCGGAAGTTAATGCTATTTAATAGTAGATTTTAAAGGTAAATTCTTCTTGTGTGCTGTTGCACATCCTCTCTGCTTCTGGTAGAATTGAATAAAAGCAGCTATTTTGCTGTGGTTTGGCTCTTTTTGGCTTCAAGACAAGTCCTTTAGCCACTGCAGTCACAACAGTCACAGCATCCTCAGGCTGGTTTTAATTACAGCAGTGTCTGCAAGTATCCCTGAGGCGTGGAGTAGAGTTTTACATCTCATCAGTTGCAGGTGGAGTTGGAATTGACAGTGATCCAACGTGCCTCTAAGGGTTTCCAGGGTTTTTTCCCCTGCACTGTGCTGCAGTGCTGAAGTCGATTCAGTGCTGCAGCGCTTCCGTCCTCAGGTTTTCTGTTTAGACTAAGGTTGAATCCATGGAATCAGTTTGTCCTGCATTCCCCACCAAGGGTAAAAGCACACACAAAGTCCTGGTACCATACCCGGTTCTGCTGTTCCCCTGCAGATATAAGTACCCATAAATGTATATGCTATATAAATGCTATAACCACCCATTAAAAGTTCAGATGAGCATATTAACTCCTGTGGTTTATAGCCTAAAACACACCTGATGGTGTCAGCAGCTCATGGACAGCTTCTCAGAGTTTTGCAGGTACTGTCAGAATCTAGAAGTGTTAATAAATCCTTGTTTATAGCGCTGGGTTTAGATAACTTGACTTTTGCATTATAAATCTAGGAGTGGCTTGGTTAGAGTTATTTTGTTTCCTTTTCTATGGAGCAAAACCAAAGCAGTGTATTTCTGAACAGAGGAACTCAGGGCAATCCTCTTTCCCTCCTTCCTTCCCCCTCCCCATCTAATTAAGGCTGGGAATTCAGGTACTCAAACCCCATGAAATTTAATAAGTGTCTTTGAGACCATTAATGAATCACAATGAATGTGTGCCATTTCCTGCTCTTTGCTAAATACAGAGGCAGGACTGGGTCATGGTGTCCTTGGCTGTCACTGGTACCACAGGAACTTTCTTGACCAAGTTGAGCTCTGTTTTATTAGCTGTGGGATTTTTGCTTTCACTATTCCAACTGATGAGACTGCTCCTGAACTTCATGGCTTGAATGCTTAGGAATCAGCTTTGAATTTCCATCCTGCGTGTTGGTGGGTAGTTTAGAGCCATTTGTCCTTGTGTTAGCAAAGTTTATCCTTAAACTTGAACAGTTCTTTTTCTCTTGATGTTCCTGTGTCAATATATGGACCAATGATAATCCTGTCCTTTTTCAGACTGGTTTTGTGAGTCTGAACACACTGGAATCCACTTTTGTATGGTAGGCTCTCAGGTGTAGCTGTTTGCTGTACAGTCCTGTTCACCTGTGCCCAAAGGAGACATTCCTATGATGAACATGCCCAGCATCCTGCATCTGATCTCTCCAGTGCTGGATTCCATTTGTCCGCTGGAAAAAATGGATAGTCCTTAAGTACCAAGTATTTAGTGCAGATTTTATTCAGGGTTACACATTATGTTCTATGCTGCCTTAAGTAATTGAAACTACTTCCCTGCAGTCATGCAAATAAAGCAATTGCAGTGTGGCCTGGAATTAATTCCTGCACTGGGAACTAACTACCTCAAGCTTTTTCGGTTCTCCCTCAGCCTTTCCATGTTTTTTCCAAATCAGCTGTATACATATTTTCAAATACTGCCCTGCTTGATGTTGATTAACATATTCTGTGCATGGTCCATCAGTGGAATTTCATTGTGGTTTCAATATTACTTTTTTATTTAGTTGGAGACACTTAATATTTTTCTTTCGGTCACCCATCTGTTTGCTAAAATTTTGAAAGTCTAATCTCCTGGCCACCCCAGTAATTAAAGATTGGAAGAAAGATTTTTCTGGCAAATACTGCACACAGAGTGAACTAGGAAAATGTGCTGAGAATGTCCTGTAAAGGGTAGATGTTCTGGAGGAGGGGTTGACAGCTGCACATGTGTAGCTACATACCCCTCCACCTGTCTCACTGTCTTTTACATAACAACCATCCATTATCCCCATTATCCATTTCAGGTTTTTGCTGTTTGTCAGCATATAATTATTTGTATTTTTTTAGTGTTTCTCTCTTCACAGATTTAAAACAGCTAGATTGTAAAAGGCATTTGTCTCTCAGTAGGGCTTTGGGGAGGGGATGCAATCACTCCATCGAGGAGTAATCGGCTTCCCTGTCACCAGGCACAGTACTGTGTTCTCTTCTTATCTTTAACAATACAAAAGGTTCAGCAGTCTTTGCTGTTTTATTACAGCTAAGTGCTTTGAAGCACAAAGCACTTAGCTGACAAAATGTGATGTCACCTCTACTGTGCCTCCTTTTCCTGGGGAGAGGCCAATTGCAGTGCTATTGCTGATGCTGATGTCATTTGTCTCCTTGAAAGAGACTTTGTGGCATCTTCCTCTTCCCAATTTTCCCCTTCTCCTCCTGCTTTTTATTATGTAATTGGGATTCAAGACTTCTGAACTCGTCGTTTCCTTGAGTTGGATTTTGTTCCTTTGTTAGAGAGAGGATAAATTACAGTCATCCCTGCACAGGTACATTCTTGTTCCTATGTATCATTTTAAGGAAGGCATCAGCTGTTAGGTCCTGAAGGATTGGCTGTAATTCCCGTGAGCCCATAAGAAACCTGTTGGCACCTGGTGGCTTCACGTCATGAACTGGAGCACGTACTGTCACCATGTGGTTTTGAAAGTGCTTGAGTGCTGCTTTGATGTTTTCTCCCGCAGTGCATTGACTCTGCACTTCTCCATGGCACAGGCAGAGCCAGGGTCTGCTCCTGGGCCCTGGCCTGTGCTTGTGGGGCACAGGGGCAGATTGGTTGCCGGGATGTGCTTGACAGTGGCGCAGGATGGGCTGTGGATTTGGGCCGAGTGACAGCTGGGCTGTGCACCACGGAAGAACGTAGAACTACAGCTTTGGTGTCATGTTAAGCACAAGCAAAGGTGACATGCTGATTCCACAACTCTTATCTCTCCTTTCTTTTATGCCTCTTAGGGTGTTTCAAAGATGACCGTATTGTGTTCTGGACTTGGATGTTTTCGACGTATTTCATGGAGAAGTTGGCCCCCCGGCAGGACGATATGCTCTTCTATGTCCGTCGGAAACTGTCCTATGTCAGTGGGGAGAGTACAGAGGGTAAAAAGGTGAGTAATGATGTATTTTAACTTGGGAAGCTTGAGGTAACATGGGATTTGGTGTTGTGGAGTACCTGACTCATCTGAAGAACTACAAACCAAGGATAAGGAATCTCCAGCTCTGCTCACCACAAGATGTTATACAAAATTGACCCATAAGGAAATACCATGGTTAAAATTGTGAGCTCCAGGTGACCCTGCCTTGACGGGGGCGTTGGACTGGATGATCTCCAGAGGCCTCTTTCAACCCTAACGATTCTGTGGTTCTGTAACAGCAGCAGCAGTGTAAGTGAGGTGCACTATCATAGACTTGAGAAAATCAGAAAGCTTGCCTGCTTTTTTGGGAAGCTGATTTTTGTTTTTCTTTCAACGATGATACTTTATAAACTAAAAGTGAAAGTCGGTAGAAAGGGAGAAGAAAAGGAGAAGGAAGATGGTCACACTGGTGTTTCTAGAAGAAACCTGCCTAAGATACCAGAGTATCAGGAATTAACATCTGTTGGGTGTACTCAGTAGCAGAATACAAGCAGCCTCCTGGACCTGGGATACAGCAATGACAAACAGTGAAGAAACTAATGTATTCTAATAGTCTACATTTAAGACAATATGCGCTCCTAAAAGACTACTGTTCCTTGCAAGCATAGTCAGGTATCCTAGTGCTGGTGTATTTCCCCATGAGATATCTGAGAAACTTCTCAGCATTCCATGGCAGTTTTCATCTTAGGTAGGGGAAACAGATGCAAGAGGTAGGATAGTTTTATTGGGAATTAAAGTTGGTGGTTGCAGGAAGATAAATGGAGGAAGACTGGGATTAATTTCCTGACACATGTAAATAATTGACACTGTTGTTGAATCCCAGGTATTTGTGCATGGTGTATGTGAAAGTGTTTGTAACCAGCTATACCAGAGTCCTCTGGGTTTAAATGTGGTGATGTAAAGAAGCACAGTTGTCAGCTGCCTTGAGAAAAAGATTCCAGAGGGTTTTCCCATGCTTTTGATGAAGACACAGGAAATGGACAGAATTATCTTTTCTCTTCTCCCTGGCCCTCCAGCTTCCATCATGACAAACACTGAGGAGAAGATGGCAAAATATGATTCTTTCTCTGTCAGATGAGTGGTTTAGTCTTCAGCTAGTGTATTTGGAGCTTTAAGACTTCTGGGGGCAACTTCCATCCTGATTGTTGTTTAAGTGACTATAAATGCATCCCTGTTTCACATCAGATGATATTGTGGCTATGTTCAGCCTAATAAAAGCACGGGTTGTTCAACCTCTTGTCCTTGCCAACAAGGAAGGTCAATCTCAGAGACAGCCTAGTTGCTTAAATCTATTCACAGACCCCTGATCAATCTTTGTTTAACTGATTCATCAGCTGAAAGTGTTTGAACCTCTGGTGGAGAGGAGACAGCTATATAAACCCTTGTATTTGCTCATAGAGCATTATTTAAGCCTTCTAAAAGCACCATAAATATTTTTTATTTGTGAGGAGCTTTTATAAGTGGTGGTTACTACAAAATCAGCATTAGTGAATCATGTGCAGTAGCAGCTGGGATGGGGAGTGGGCCTTATAGCACACACAGCATTTTGTAACTCCCCCTTGGCTGTCTGTATTTTGCTCGGCCTCTGAGAACTGAACCTTTCCTGTGACTTTGAGGTACTTCAACTGCTTTGTGAAACTTCATAGTTGGTGATTCATTGGTACCTGTTCAGCTGTCCTCCTGTTTGATTTCACTTGACTACTTTGCTGTTACAGCTCCTCTTTTGTCTGATTTTTGAGCTTGTCCAGTGCAATAAGACACCAAACAGCTACTCCTAGTCTTTGAATTGTGACTACGTGTTTTTTTAATTTACTTTGTAGTTTTGGACATTCTTTCTTGAAAGATGATGTCAAAATGCCAAGGTCATACTGTTAAAGGGGAGGAAGCTGGTGACTACTATCTGTAGAAGCTGGATAGAAGTGCAAGCCTCCCTGCAATCCACCAAACTGTGCTCTCATTTAGATCCCCACGGGTAGACTGAAAAGGTGAATGAAGGGGAGAAGTTCAGAGTTGTTTGGGACCCTTTAGGGCTAGGGAGCTGTGGTGTTGGTTCCTGCTTTGATGCTGAGCCAAATGGCCTGGTGATGATTCCTTCATGGACCACACAGAGGGTGACTTTGTAGTCTGGGTGTACAGTGAAGCAAGTTCATTGTAGTTCTTCCACAAACACTAGGATATATGTGCTCTGTGCTTGCCTGGCCGCTGCAGGTTTTGACTGAAGAATACTGGCAGAGGTGAGTCATTGTCCTCTGTCAGCTCAGAACATGAGTTTATGTTCATGAAAATAAGATCTGTACATCTTTCAGCACAGTAATAATCAGACTGATGACGACAACAAGAGGGGGTGAGTGGGGAGAGGCTGTTTGTCTGAATGCTGACAATGGTGGTGTTTGTTTGTGTCATTTCCATGCCCTGGTGTGATGGTCCATGTCAGTGGGAAACAAGTGTCAATTTGTCAGCGGTTCTCGAGTTTTGGTGCCTGTCCTGTGTGATTAAAAGTAGTTCCTGCTTGTGGGTTTGGGTTTTTCTGTGCCTACTGGAGCTGAAGAGTGTCAGCAATAACATTTGATTTTAAGTTGAAGTGTAACAGAGGATAAGCACAAAAAAACTCGTAGTATCAAGATTAGAGGTTCTGGTCAGTTTTAAGACTAAATGAGAAGGGCTTTGGATGCAGCTTAGTCATAGCAGCTTGAAGTCATAAATCATACCATTTGGTGTATCAGTAGTGCTGATGGTAACTTCTCTACTGTCATAAATTTTATTTTAAAAGGCCTTTTAAATTATCTGCTTTGCAGTCCACCTGGTCTAAGTGACTTTCGATTTGCTTCTCTTTTTCTTCCCACCAATTTCTAAACTGAACATATATGGGTGAAACAGCAATTAAGCTCCTAATATGTGAGTGCCAGGATAGAACTGCCATATCAAATTCTGGACTATATCCACTACCCAAACAATTGGATCCCAGAGATGTGCTTTTAACTCTGTCTTTCCTTGGCATGTCACAGTAACACTTGCAGTTTTTTCTTGCCAAGTTTTGAAGATACTTGTCCTCTCAGTGTCTTTAAGCAAAACCACAGACCCCCTGTGTCAGGTTCTGTGCAGACCATGGCGCTGTGGAGTGTAGCTTTTCGCAAGGTTAAGGAATTTAGCAGGGTTTTGTAAGGTGGAATCCCTTTGACTTGTCACTGTTTATTAAGTCAAGACTCAAAAACCCGTTTGCTGCTGCCTCTCATGCCAGCTGATGTGATCTACTGGAAAATGTAAGCCATGATCCTCACTTCCAAATGGTCTTGGACATTGCAGGTTTGAAAGGTTAACATGGTTGGACTTGGGATTATGATTTTAAAATGCTGTTTGGTCAAGACTGAGTATCTCTGATCTTTTTGTAAAGAGCAGCTTTACTTTCTCCTGGGAATCCAGAAGTTGCAAGTATGTAGTGTTACACAGACAGCTGGGAAATGAAGATAAAACTTCAGTGATAGACCAGCAGGGCTAGGTTGTATTCAGCCTTTCATCATGCCTTGTCACCTGAAAAGGTGCCGTATTTATAGCAATAAAAGCAATAAAAAAGATAAACGTAAGACGCCTTGGGTATATGTTCCGAGCTTGCCTGGATTTTGGAGTAGGTCCTATTTTCTTCAGCATCCTATGAATGTGGAGGAGTAGAGTTGCTGCCAAATGCATGGGATAGTCATTCGAGCTGTCAAGTCTTCAAAAAGCTTAAAGTACTGATGTTGTGACTGCAGTTTCAGAGACAGAACTGAACAGGAGCCATGATTTACATGTTCATGTGCATCTGGACCTGTGACACAACAGATAACTGTTTGTGGTGTGACCAGTCAGTTTCCAAACCTAAATGACTTCAGGCATGACTGCCACTGAAAATCACACGATTTTCTTAACTGAATCTATAATTCACTGTCACTGTCTGGCTGCCTGGAAGATGCAACAACCTGAGCTCAGCATATAGTAAAAATACGAGTTTTAAGAATCTTTCATTGCTGGCTCTGTTGCAGTGTTGGGTTTTTTTCAACACTGTAAGCAAACAGGATGTCTCCAGAAGAGCTCTTTGCTATACTTTGTGGCAGTCCCGTGCCACCACCCAAATGCAGAAGAGAAACAAGTGGCCAAAAATTGCATCTTTTTGGCTAAATAAATTCTCTCCTCCTACGTGGGTAGTATATGGGAACAAACAGTGATTGCAACATGTGCAAGTCAGTTCAGAGTCAGCTGTTGTGCCTCAGCCCTTCCATTGTGCTGAACTCGTAGAGGTGTTGCAGTGAGCTGGAACAGTGGCTCCTGCACAAGAGTTCGGTATCCACACAGTGCTTTCATTTGGAGACATGAAAAAGGAACCCTGACATTATCAGATTGACATTCCGATTTTTTTGTAAGGAGCACAACATCTTCAGTGCAAAAATTTGACCATTCTTTTGCAGTTCCCTTTGCCAGAAATCCCTGTGCTGTCTCATGCTACTTTGCTGATGTTTGATTGTCTAAATGTGTGAGAATAAAGAAGCTGCTGCCTGAGAATCTCTGCTCATGGTGCACTTACAAAATCATAGAATTATCAAGGCTGGAAGAGACCTTTTAGATCATCAAGGCCGTCTCCATTTCCTCTGTGTGCTGTGGCAGGCTGCTTGGAAAAAAGCCGAAGGAAGAAAATACTGTTATGAGTGTGAGAGGAATGTCTCTTTCTCACACAGAACTGGATCCAGCTGTCTGTGACTTCCACTATGTTTGTGACATACCTGGCAGACTAGCAGCAGTCAGGGTGGTGATGCTCTCATCTTCTGCCCTGTTTCCAGAGTAAATTCCTGTCTGAGGCAAAGCAAGTGTATGGCTGAAATACCTTCACGGTATCACAGTCGGAAAACTCCAGACTCAGGAAGGGGAGTGGGCTAGAGGGGAATTTTTAATGCGTTGCTTTATATTGCTTCCATTCTCTGAAGAACTCTTCTTAAGTAGTCAAATTGGTGACAAGAAAGCCAGAGTCAGATGTGAATTTAATATGAATCATGCTGATACATGGCAGCCCTGAGCCGTGTGGCCGAGAAGGTGCTCTGTTCTCTGCTACAGAGAGCAACTTCACTGGGAAGTGAAGAAGCCCAGACCCAGTTTCCCCATCTGATGAGTTATGCTGAATAATTCAGTATCAGAAATGTAGCATATCTGCCTGAGTCACTGGGGACTGGAGGGACAGAAGAGCACTACTAGGCTGGACTTGCATCCTGGAAAAGCTAAAAGTGTCTGCTTGGAGCTCCCCAAAAGCCTCATCAGGCCACTGGTTCAGCAGAGCACTTAGTAGATTTGATCTGTGGGTTACAGACTGGTCAGCTTGCTTGTTAGAGGTATGGGAATGTCTGGGTTCAGCATTGACATTAATACTCAGTTGAGTTGGAGCTCTGGAATATTGTAATCACGTTTCTAGTAACATTGGTAATTAGAACTTAAATGTCTAGTGTCTGCACCAGGGTTTTCTTCCTCCCTGTTTTCTGGTCAGTAACCCAGACGAGAAAATGTTTCTGCATGCAACCAAGGTGGTTTGAAACACACTGATTTATTACCATTCTGTAATGTTTTTTCTCTCACGCCTATGTCTGCTGCCTACAGATGTAATATAGCTTCCCAAATCCTGCTGACTGGGTACTGCAGAAGGCATACTGTGTTGCTTCGGGTACTTGTGCTTCTCTAGGAGCTTCAGAAAGGCTGGAAAATAACAATGTAGGAATAAGGTAACAATGAGCAACCTGTTACATCTGAACATACGTGTTACTCTGTGGTCTGGAGCCAAGTTTGATAATACTTGAATAGTCACACGTGTATGTCTTCTTTCCATTTTGGAAAGCTGATTTAGCAGATCTATGGAGCATTTGAATTGGGGAATGAAAGTTGATGGGATTTACAGAGTACAAGTGTGAGGCAGCAGCAAGGACGACTTTGTCAGGATTCCCAATACAGTCATTCTTGCCTTGCTGATACTGCTCAGCATATTTGAACTCCCAGCCTTTTCTTGCTTAGCTGCTGTTAACCACTGTCCTGGTACCACAGACAGTCTGGAGATAAACAGTTTCCACACCTGTGTGACTTATGGTTTGCAAATTTTTGCTTTCCCCTTATTTGTTTCATGAGCATCTTCAAGCAGACTGTTCCAGTAATTTGAACAACTTGCACTTTTCTTATTTTTCATCTTTTATACATCTTCTGCTGTTTTGGGAGTTACAAAGGCAGAACTAGACTTTTGGGGTCCTTTTCACATAAGTAATTTTAATTATGGTTGGTTGAAGTCATCTTTTAACTCTGTGGGTCCAGTTAGAATTTCTCAGTCTTATAATTTACTTGTTCTTACCATTTCAGAATCTTATTCATGTACAATGTGCAGGTACTGGAAGCAGATGTGTATGCTTGTTAAATCTTTGTTTACTATGACTGACTTGCCAATCAGAAGAAGTGTCTTGTGCTCCTTGTAAAGAAGAAAACATTTGGTAGGAATTCCTTGTGATTAAGTACTTTTGCAAGAGCTATAATTAATTTTAAGGTGATTTCTTTAATATTGAGATATAAACTTATGTAATAATAAGAAGAAAGTGATAATTCAGTGAGAAAACACAAACTCAAGGCAGTGCAGGGTTTAAAACCTGTGTTTGGTGTGTACCTTCAAATGAGAAGAGCAAACAGTTTTTTTGTTGTAGTGTGATGGAGGGCAAAGGTTACAGGAGAATTTTCTGTCTTTGAAGATGGAGGAAGCTGCTGTTTCTAGCTGCCAACTGATTATATAGATTGCCCTGCTTGCTTTTTACTCTTGTTCTCATTAGAACTAAGTGGGGTCTGACTTTTGAAATTCACCATTCAGTCATAGACCAGTGTCTGTTCTTCCCCCAAATGGACACTTGGGTGGCAGGAGAGGGTGCCAACAGATCAAAGTTGGAGGATGTTTGGGGTGATACCTTATCTTCTGTAAAAGAGTTGGAATAATGAGCAGTATAATTAACCTTGAATTTCAGGGACTGGACTTGACAAATCACAGCACTTCTTACTCTAAGGTAAACTAAATTGTTAACTCCAGGGCAGTCTTAGATCATGAAGCCACTACCTGCAACCAGATCAGTAAATGACAGGAGAGAGATTAGGTTGTAAGCAATTAGAGGAATTACAGCAGCACTGAAATGTGAGTAGTGGAATAGCTTTGCAGGACTGAATATCAAGAGGAATAAAGGCTACATGTGAGTTGACTTTGCTGTTTCAAGCTGGGAGTGCAACTGCAGTTGTTCAGTGGAGATGGTAAGGGACCCAGTGTGTGGGTGCAGCTCCCTCTAAGAGCCCCAGGCTGAGTACCATCAGTACCAGAAGGTACCAGGGTGGGATAATAAAGTGGTGAAAGATCCGAGTTTTAGCATATCTTACCCAGAGTTTTGTTCAAGCAACAAAGCTTGGCTTTGCACTCCTTCACAACTATGTGAGACTTTCTCACTAAGAGCTTTGGCTAGCACAAGGAAAAGTTCCCAAAAGTTTGTGATCATTTGGTTATACAAAGTGGTTGTGGGCACAGAATTCAAGTAATTGATACTGAAGCAAATTTTTCAAAATGGATGGTTTGTCTGTAGCTGAACTTTGCTTCTTGCACAGTTTGCAGTTGCTCAATTGCAGTGGGCTTTGTTTCTGCTTTATAGCTACGGTGGGTGTCAAGTTGCCATAGCTACTGGGCATTATGCTGCCTTTATTTGGGCTCCAGAGTGTGTTCCAGGAGGATCAGGTGCAACTTCTGAATAATTGATAGTATCCAGGAAAAGCGAATAGGAATTTGGTTTTGGAGGGTGTTTACACTGTCCTCTGCTGTTACCACCAGTGAAAATTTCAGTAGCCATAATCCTAAGAAGAAAGCTCCTCCGTATGACATCTGAAAGAATCTTTCTTTTTCATTTTGTGACATTGTTGCATTGTTGAATAAGATTTAAAAAGGGACAACTGTATCTTGGATATAAATAGTGGAGGGTTGTAACAGCAGCTTCCCTGTGTGACAGGACTGGAAACGCACCCTTCCCACAGGGCTTCTCTGCATGCTCCAGAAAATAGCAGACTCCTTTGATTTCCTTCCTGTTTAGCAGAGACAGGGATGTCGCTGGCAAGCAGATGCATGAGCAGATGGGCTTTCATGGGCAACCTGGCCAGCCCACCCCGTGTCCTGGGGGGTGTGTCTGTTCTCCAGCGCTGCTGGGCAGCCGAGCCCTCCTCCAAACACGGCTCTGCGCTTCTGGGGCTTTCCTGCTTGTCAAAAGACGGGAGGCACAAGTCCTGGGATATTAGACCAGCGACCCCCATGCTGTTTGTGGTGGTTTCTTGGTCTGAGAAAATGCCCTTTTCCTTGCCAGAGGGTCCAGGCAGCTCCTGGGATACTGTCTTTTTTTTCCTGAATTGCATTATGTTGTTGATGTGTAGGGAGAGGTAAGCCAGGAGTGACCTGTGTCTCCATGTCTGGAGTTTGGGGGTTTTGCCAAAAGAGCTTCATGCTAAAGTTTGGACATGTTTTGGTGACTTTGGTCAGTCTCTGTACAACCAGCCTTGCTCCTATGAGCTTAAGGAGGTGCTACAGCCAGAGAGAGATGTTGCAAAGATTGCAGCATTTGTCACACAGACCTGCACTGCTGCTGGTTTCAGGCACTCCTATGTGCAGCGTTTCCTTTTTTTAATGAATTACCTGCACTCTCTCCCCAAGAGCCAGACAAGCAGGAGTCACTGCACACAAACCCTTTTCTGGTGCTGGGTAGCTTTGGCTCAGACTGAATCTACCTTCTGCTAATCTCAAACCTGGCATCTGCTGGTAAAAACACCGTGAAATTTTCAGCCCAGGGAGAATGCTCTGCATTAAATCAGGGTCATGGGGCTTATTGATTTTTAATTTTTTATTTTTAGTTTTTTTGAATGCAGAAATTAATATAACTGTGTTGGTTTTGCAGGGCCTGGGTTTTGGTAGCAGGGGGGCCACAGAGGTGGCTTCTGTGAGAAGCTGCTAGAAGCTTCCACCATGTCCAGCAGAGCCAATCCCTGGTGGCTCTGATGATGGATGTGCTGCTGGCCAAGGCTGGGCCAATTAGAGATGATGGTAACGCCTCTGTGATAACAGATTTAAGAAGAAATCATAACAAAGTTTGTGGCACAGTTGTAATTATTCCATCTAGAGAAAAGTAGGAATGAGAACATGTGAGAGAAACAGCAATGGAGGCACCAAGGTCAGTGCAGAAGGAGAGGGAGGAGGTGCTCCAGGTGCCAGAGCCGAGATGTCCCTGCAGCCCATGGTGAGGGCCATGGTGAGGCAGGTTGTCCCCCTGCAGCCCATGGGGGTCCACGGGGGATGCAGAGATCCACTCGCAG